>LGRX02005431.1:0-25535 GCA_001247695.2 Cymbomonas tetramitiformis
GCTCCCCCGTTGCGGAGTCCTGGCCACCTCTGGTGCTGCGGGTATACTAACCGTGGCGTGATTTCGTGGGCTCCGCCGAGGCACGGTTGCCGTTAGTGGCGCTCCTGCTGCGGGGCGTACGCCTGGGCTCCCCCTTTGCGGAGTCCTGGCCACCTCTGGTCCTGCGGGTATACTAACCGTGGCGTGATTTCGTGGGCTCCGCCGAGGCTCGGTTGCCGTTAGTGGCGCTCCTGCTGCGGGGCGTACGCCTGGGCTCGCCTGTGGTGGTGTCCCAACAACCTCTGTTGCACATGCAGTAAGGGAAATCACCAAGTCCGGGCGTTTTTTCTGGGATTCTTTGTTGAATGCGTTCACCGCCTGGATGTCACGGTTTTGACGCATTTCGATTGTGGTGCCCTTTGGGCCCAGATTACGCCGGTTGTTCAGACGTCGAATGATCTTCGTTTTTGCAGTGGCTTCATCCAGCTCGGGATGCAGCTCTCGCAGCGTTTTCACGCACATGTCGAAACGCTCTTGGGCCGCGGCGTTGTTTGCCCAATACTTACTCGTGGTTTTGTCCACAATCTGCTTAGCCTCCACGTCGTATGCCACGGGGCATTTCCGTATAACACTTTCAACTTTCATATGTGGACCACCTCCCTTTCTCACACGGTTTTTTCCTGATTCGAGCACCAGTGCGTGAACATCAGGGTATTCGTAAGATCATCAGGGGATCATTGGGAGTGAGAAGAGGGGGCTTCTTCACAGGTTGTGCACAACATGGGGCCAAAGGCATCGCATGAAAGCAACGGGTACCTTTTACTGCATTTGGTTTGGCTCCCTCCGCCGGCAGCGTACAAGACGCTGCGGAAATGTCACCGCTCTCGGTCTGCTGCGGCGGTTCCGTCTCCGCCGCGCTCGTTCGTGGAATATGGCTTGGGGCAAAGTGCACATGCCGGGTTAGGGGCACAACCCCAGGTCGATGCCCATAATCCATTGTACCCTGCGAGGCCCCATCACGTGCCCAAAAATTTACATACTATGTACAAATACGTAGTACGCAGGCCGTATCATATAACATGTCGAAATGTTCGTGTTAACTATTTCTAATTATGCTATATATTTCTAATAATAATTAGTAGAAATGTATACTATTTGTAAACACGTAGTACGCAGGCCATATCATATGGCAAAACACCAGGTTTGGGATACTTCTGATGGGATGAACATGATCGACGTGAGCGTGAGTGATGATCGAAGGGAAATTGTCGCGTGTCTTGCAAACAAGCTATAAATTCAAATAGCAGGGGTGGACCCTAAAGAACACAAATTTTTAGCCGATGCGCAGCGATGCCAAGACTCATGAAACGAAAACGAATCGTGAACGGAAAACTGTCATCGCAAACGAATCGTCATCGGTAATCCGGTATGCACGCTTGCATGATGACTTACATGGCCAACACGATCAATTACGGCCTAATGGAGATCTTGATCGATTGTGCTAGTATAATATGTATCTATATACACATTGCTAATATAATATGTAAATATATTTGTTGTAACTAAAATATAATAACTATACCGAGATGTTCTTAATGAAGTCGGCAGAATCTAACACCACTGCACACCGATGCAGGAGATCCATGTGTCCGTCTAGCGTGGCAGCCAAGTTACTCGGCTCAATGTTGTGCAGGGTCCTATATGACACACATGCGTCTTCCACGATGATAACACTGTATCCCAATTGCACCGCCGCAAGGGTCGTGTGCAGCACACCCTGTGAGACATACGCCCCCATGATAACAATTGCTGATGGTGTTGGGTGTTGAGAAGACACCGCATCTCGCACGTTTCTATAGCAGGACTCGTGAGACATGGATATGTTTTCCGAGTCGAACGCATTCATGTTCCCACACAGAAAGGCGTGGTTCCGTAGTTCGTCAGCTGAATGTGGCCCAAGGTCTGTCAGAAAATCGTCGGACTCTGGCGGAATTCCGGTGTGAGCGACACCGGCTGAAGAGGTCAAGTATCCTCTTCCATCATCAAAAAATGCATCTGTGGCGGCCTGCGTTTGCCATGGCCGATACCACTGTGTCCAATTGATAGGGATGTTGGCATGGCGACAGGCAGTCAAAACTTTCTGAATCGTTTGTCGGTGTTCTGGTTTGAAGTCCGCGCCATGCGCAGCCTGAGCATCCAGGACGAGCACTGACAGGCAACGGGGATCTGCGTTGCCACTGCTGGAAGAAACGCCCTGGATATGCAACATTTGATACCCGGGGTGCTGGTGTGGAACCGGACGTGACCCGCATTTGGGAGTACGGCCACGCGATAGATCGCAGTCCTTTACGGCATACACAGTTCCACGGTGGTGGCGCAACGGAAATGACAGTACTGGAAAGAGCCAGACCCGCTTGGCTGGAACCACGAACCATGCGTAGAAGTGATGCGGGGCGCTGAAATCGTCCCTTCTAGAATCGACTTCTAACACGGATACCAGGCTGTGACCGGCGAAAGCCTCATCCAGCACCCGCTGTTGGTGGTGATCATGCTTGCGGAGGTGGGTGTCGTTATCAATGAGGAACTGCATTGCAGCCTCTTTCGAAGGACGGTCCCCGGGCAGGCCCTCCTTGGCGGTCTTCGCCTGCCACAGTGCTTCCAGTAGGCAGATTGTCCGGACGGTGTTCAAGTCTAGGACATGCAGACCCTCCGGAATGCCCGGACAGACAAACCCGACATGGTATCGGAAGGTAGGCATCAGCTTTCGGTAGACCACCTTCCCCTTGAGCGCGGCAAGGCTGTCATCAGGGCAGACCCAATCAGGTTGAGCCGGGATGAACGAGCTTCGTTCGCACGACATTCACCTGACCAGCAGAACCCAAGTTGTGTAACCAGTAAGGTTATCGGCTATGGGTTATCTGTACCAAATACGAGAACACGCACCACGCAGAACATTGCACAGAGTGACTATGACCACACTTTAATCAACAGTTGCTCACAACACGGGCATTACCACAACCAAGACTTTCGGCCAGACGGTAATATATTGTATACAGGGACACTTATTATTACAAACTACCGCGCTACACACACTGATTATTATTTACAGAGGGTTAAAATGTCCAGGGACTAAACGCTCGTGGGGATCGACTCCTTTCCCCACAGAACACTTTTGTATCCGAGAGGCGCTGAACGTTGAGTGTAACTTGGAGGCAGCCGGTCTTTTTGCAGGATTGAAGTCGAAACACGAATTCACGAGCATGGTGAGCTGTTTGGAAACTCTACTATCTTCTTTCCAAGGCGAAAATTTTCTGTTGTTGTCAAGCTGGCTGTTAGCCAACTGCAGCATGTCCTTCCAGGAAAGGCGACTGGCCATGAGTATTTGCATAGCGAGCCCGCCACACGCCCAGATGTCGCTGTGAGTGGTTTTGTTTGCAAATGATGACTCTGGAGCTGTATGAGAGGGCTGCCATGTTGCGGAAGGCAAGCTTACTGGGGGCGGTGCCATTGAATCGGTGCGGTGGAAACGGGCCAACCCAAAGTCTATGAGTTTGAGACTGTGTCCACCAACATCGGGCAGATTTTCTTGCACAAGCACGTTGTTACCTTTCAGGTCCCCGTGCACGATTCCCGCGGCATGGAGGTCTGAAATGCCGCGAAACAAATCGATGACCAGATGGCGCATCGCCTGGATTGGTATGCCTGATCCGCGGGAAGTAAGGAAATCGGCGAGGGTCTCCCCGCCATATTTCATGACGAGGAACGCGGAGTGATCAGGACAAATTTGGGCTCCGTATCCTAAACAGGGAACGACGGTTGTGGGAGCCGCGAAATGGGCCACGGTGTTCATATACAACTCCACCGCACAGTGCCGCAGGCGACGGTGGAGGGCAGGGTCGGTGAAGTCCTTCAGAACGGCCCTCTCGGTTTTGTCAAGGGTGCAGTGTAGAAGGACGCTTCCGTAGGAGCCTTGTCCTGTAGCTTGGCTGTCCTGAGGAGCGCGGTACGTGACTACTTGCTGGCGTGAGACTCTTGGCACTCCACACTGTTTAGCAATTTTGTCAAGATTGCTGAGGCATGCATCCGGATCTCCACTCAGAAACCGTTTTGAAAGGGATTCCACCGATAGGTCGTGATGGAAACCAGGAAACTGCAGAGGTGTGTTGAGGTGGTGGTGGGGTGCGGCATGAATATCTTGCGCTGCCGCCTGGGAAAGCATCGCCTTTCGCTGGCGGTGTGCAGATCGGCGCCTAGCTGATCTTGAGGAATTTGGATTTGCTTGTGGGTTTGGGTGTGCAAGCTACGGCACAGAGAACACCAAATATACGGTGAGAAACAGTCGGACAACGGACCCCCGGACGGAAGAGGGGGTGATGGGCAAGCATGAGGAATGAGACGCAGCTATGAGGGGATGAGGGGAAATGATTGACGAGCCAGAAGACATGCCTGTGGGTAACACACGCAAGCATTGGCTGCAAGTCGGATGAATGAATGTCCACCGCACCCATGATGAAGGGTGGGGAGAGCGACGAGCCAGAAGACATGCCTGTGGGTAACACACGCAAGCATTGGCTGCAAGTCGGATGAATGAATGTCCACCGCACCCATGATGAAGGGTGGGGAGAGCGACGAGCCAGAAGACATGCCTGTGGGTAACACACGCAAGCATTGGCTGCAAGTCGGATGAATGAATGTCCACCGCACCCATGATGAAGGGTGGGGAGAGCGACGAGCCAGAAGACATGCCTGTGGGTAACACACGCAAGCATTGGCTGCAAGTCGGATGAATGAATGTCCACCACACCACAGAATTGGCTCAATCATGTGGGCACCACCGGAACCTATCTATCCACCCTCCAGTCCCCTCTTCCACTCGTTGCCCGTCCCGCCCGGGAGCTTTCTGCACCAGTATGGCGCGAACCAAGGGGTGCAGAATTGGCTCAAACCTGTGGGCACCACCGGAACCTATCTATCCACCCTCTAGTCCCCTCTTCCACTCGTTGCCCGTCCCGCCCGGGAGCTTTCTGCACCAGTATGGCGCGAACCAAGGGGTGCAGAATTGGCTCAAACCTGTGGGCACCACCCAACCTTGTCCACCCCACCATATCCACCCTCTCCCTCCCACGACACTTTGTCCCGCCCGGGAGCATTCTGCACGAGTATGGCGCGAACCAAGGGGTGCAGAATTGGCTCAAACCTGTGGGCACCACCGGAACCTATCTATCCACCCTCCAGTTCCCTCTTCCACTCGTTGCCCGTCCCGCCCGGGAGCTTTCTGCACCAGTATGGCGCGAACCAAGGGGTGCAGAATTGGCTCAAACCTGTGGGCACCACCGGAACCTATCTATCCACCCTCCAGTTCCCTCTTCCACTCGTTGCCCGTCCCGCCCGGGAGCTTTCTGCACCAGTATGGCGCGAACCAAGGGGTGCAGAATTGGCTCAAACCTGTGGGCACCACCCAACCTTGTCCACCCCACCATATCCACCCTCTCCCTCCCACGACACTTTGTCCCGCCCATGAGCATTCTGCACGAGTATGGCGCGAACCAAGGGGTGCAGAATTGGCTCAATCATGTGGGCACCACACAACCGTATCCACCCCACCATATCCACCCTCTCTCCCTCCCACGACCCTTTGTCCCGCCCATGAGCTTTGTGCACCAGTATGAGGGGATGAGGGGAAACGAGCGACGAGGCAGAAGACATGCCTGTGGGTAACACACGCAAGCATATTGGCTGCAAGTCGGATGAATGAATGTCCACCACACCACATGATGAAGGGAGGGAGTTGGGGGATGATGAAGGGAGTGAGTAAGGGGGTGATGAAGGGAGGGAGTGGGCTGAATACGACGGGAGTGATTGGGTTCATGTTGAAGGGAGTGCGTGCTGACAGCTGTGCAATAGTTTTGCACAGCTCGCAGCGCTACTCAGGTGAGGGGTGAAGTTCCGGGATGCGGCAATCGACAACCGCCCGTGTTTGAGGCAGTTATGGCTCTAGATGTGGTGCTGCGGCACACGAGGGGTATCACTCCTAACTTCCTCAGCTTCCAGACCAAGCTCTTCCCGCCACAACACAGCATGCTGGGGATGGCAGATGGTGGAGAGGTGCGCTCCGCCATGCATCTTGGGTGGGCTCGGGCCTGAAAGCAAGGGGGAGGGTGGGCAAGCAAGCGAGGAATAAGAAGGCCTGGGCCCTACCGGGTCTTGGTGCGCCTGGTTCTCCGTGGACTGGGGATTCACACCCCCAGCTGCCGCAGCAGCTGCTCCGGCAGCAGCTGCTGGATTCCCAGCGGCTCCGGCAGCAGCGGGCACTGTCACCGCTGTACGACTCGCCTGCGAATCACACATAGGGTACATGGGTGCATAGGGTACATGGGAGGGTTGTACACTAGCGATGATGGATGACAACAAATCCGGTGATGGATGCTGTGAGGGTAGCCAGCAAATAGCGACGGTGATGGATGCTGTGAGGTTAGCCAGCAAATAGCGACAGTGATGGATGCTGTGAGGTTAGCCAGCAAATAGCGACGGCGATGGATGCTGTGAGGTTAGCCAGCAAATAGGACCGCCCGTGTTTGAGGCAGTTATGGCTCTAGATGTGGTGCTGCGGCACACGAGGGGTATCACTCCTAACTTCCTCAGCTTCCAGACCAAGCTCTTCCCGCCACAACACAGCATGCTGGGGATGGCAGATGGTGGAGAGGTGCGCTCCGCCATGCATCTTGGGTGGGCTCGGGCCTGAAAGCAAGGGGGAGGGTGGGCAAGCAAGCGAGGAATAAGAAGGCCTGGGCCCTACCGGGTCTTGGTGCGCCTGGTTCTCCGTGGACTGGGGATTCACACCCCCAGCTGCCGCAGCAGCTGCTCCGGCAGCCGCTGCTGGATTCCCAGCGGCTCCGGCAGCAGCGGGCACTGTCACCGCTGTACGACTCGCCTGCGAATCACACATAGGGTACATGGGTGCATAGGGTACATGGGAGGGTTGTACACTAGCGATGATGGATGACAACAAATCCGGTGATGGATACTGAGAGGTTAGCCAGCAAATAGCGACGGTGATGGATGCTGTGAGGTTAGCCAGCAAATAGTGACGGTGATGGATGCTGTGAGGTTAGCCAGGAAATAGTGATGGTGATAGATGCTGTGAGGTTAGCCAGCAAATAGTGACGGAAGGCCGCCGCCGCCACCCGAACGGAAACTCTAAAGTTTCGAAGACTCGCGGACCACAGTATCAGAGAACTGTGGTCCGCCAGTCAACAGAGAAACTATCTAATAACGCACGCAAATCGATACGTACAGTGAGGGGGGGTGAAGGTTAGGCGCTGAGGGGGTGAGGGGCAGGGAGAATTTAGAAGGAATAAGAGGCATACCTCGAGCGCTCTTGCAGGGCGCGTGCTACCCACGCTCATCAGTCCTCGCGCCGGAGCAACCCCCTGAAAATACAAAAAAAAAGACAGTATCAGTTTGTGCATGCACTTTTTTGGGAAAGGTTTAATGCGCGATCAAGAACACATTAACCTAGAGCGGATAACCTAAATACATTCAAGTACCTCAATGAAAGCTATGCAACAAACAAAGGCATATGTAGATAAAAAATATGCTAACGGCTTTCAAGCCTAGATTGTAGGCCGCAAGGAGGGCGCCACGCCCGAGCGCTAGAACCTCAAGGGATCTAACCCCCTTACCTCCAGCGCTGTACCTTCAGGCCCACAGTGTACAGCGCGCCCATGCAGGGCAACCCCGCGTGGGCCCCTTATCGTGTTTCCCTGCCCCAAAACCATAAAGCAAGGATTCTCAAAAAACGTGAAAACAAACTTACCAAATCAAAGAGCGAGCAATTCCCCACCCAGTCCACACGCAATACGTACGCGCGTGAGCTATCCCTTCTTAGAAGAAAAAAAAAGACTAACCTGCTCGAGTTTCTGACGCTTTTGTAGGTTATCCATATTTTTAAAAATAATTAAAATATCCCGTAGGAAGAAGAGTTTTCAAACTCTCCCAGGTCAAACTCTTCTTCCTTAGAGCGAAGACTGCCAAATTTCCGAAAAACCGTTCGAATGTAAGTAACCTTTCCTCTTGTCATCAGTCATATTGTCATATTGTCGCGACAAGTACGCGTTCAAAGACGTTCTCGCAATTTATACCCCTCGGCATGGCTTTCTCAGAAATTATATTCAGCGTTCCCTACTCGCTTAGGCCCTCTCAAAATTTATACACACTTTTTAGGCTCTCGATGTTAGATTCTCGCCATCATTTTCAGACTTCAGCGGTTTCCACAGGGCAAACCAGCCCCTAAAAGCCCCTAAATCCTATTTACCCAGGATTTAGGGGCTTTTAGGGGCTTCAATGAATTTTTAGGGAACTTTAGGAATTTTTAGTGTTTTTTAGTCAGAATCCTTGTTCAAGTGTTCGCGTTGTGTGCTACCTCACTACGATGTGGTGGTGCTTGAGAACGCCTTTCGTCTCCCACCCCCACTTCCTCGTGCGTTCGGCACCTTTGTGTTCGAGCCACTTTCCGCATTTCCCACACTCCTCCCCCTCTGCCACTTGCTTCTGGTGGTGCTTGGCCTCGTTACGCCATGGCCGCGCACAGGTATTGGCTGGTATTTGAGGGGCCGATCTGGTTACCGCCTTTCATGGGGTCGCAGCCCGTCGCCAATGCCACAATCGACCTGCCACCAGACACATCACAGTCTGGTGGTGTGCAACAATGAAGTTAGACAGACATCTTCGGTAAACGGCTCTAGCTAGTGCAGTAGTTTCGGGCCAACGCCTATGATGTGGGGATCCACCTCTAGTTGGACTGCAAAAGGTCCCATTGGGCCTGTAACTGCTGCCTATTTTGCCTAGGGTTTAGGTTTGGGATGCAAGCTTACCTGCTTTGTTGTGGCACCTCACGCCTTCGGGGTGAGGTGGTGTGATGTGAGATGAGACTTTCAGCCCCCCCCCCATAAGGTGGGGGGCACTCACACTCTCCCTGATCACCCCTTGACCCGAGGTGCCATGTCAGCTTGCTCCTGTCACCGTTCCGTGATAATAAAACCCCAAAGTTATTTTATTATCTCATCTTAGTCTGCAGTGAATTGTGGTGTCACTCCCTGCTAGTGCTTCCGTCAGTCTAATATATAACATATATTAGCCTTTTCTATCAGTGTTGTACTAGTTGTCCCTTATTATTTGAATTGTGGTTGTATATCGATGTACATGAAATATTGAGAGAAGTAATATATTTGCTAGAAACTCAGCAGTGCACGAGGGGGAACGCTGCCGACGGTGAAACAACGAACCAAGATAAACTCAGATAATAGACATATATACTGAGTTTGTCACACAAACTAATCACCGAAGATGACACACTGAATATGACACCTGACTGTACGAACTAGTCAGGGTGTCATTTCCAGCACACCACCTCATCTGAGGTGGACAGCTTGTGACAACACACCACCCTAGCTACTAGGCTTACAGTGTAAGATGCAAGAATGTCAAGCCTAGAAGCTAGAAAAGTCACAAGTGGCTGATGAGAGCTCAAGCAAAAAAAATGATACTTGCTAAAGCTAGAGATCTTGCTAAAATAAAATCTGATCGGTCAATTTCGTCTTTGCCAGCTAGTGGTGGGTGAACCCACAAATCTCGCCTGTCTGCATGTGATGGAGAACGTAAAAAAAAATAAGTCTGCCTGTCGGTTTAGCTTTAAACTGCTGCGAACTGCAAAGGTCTCCTGCCTGTAAATTGTTCGTCTTAATTCTGAAAAGCTGTCCGCAAGTGGTGAGAAGTAAGACAACATTCTTCTGTCCAAAACTACAGCAAGTGGTGGAGAAATGTAAAAGGGAACACCGCCTGACTGTTTAAAGATTAATAAGAACCATCGGAATAATCATCGGACGCAGAGTTCTCAAAACATTCATACTCATCGTAAAATTCAGCACCACCAACTCCAACGGAATCGTAGGCCCCTGCCTCCCAGGCAGCCTACTCCTCTGCGGTGTATTCATTCTCGTCGCTCAACGCAGGCTCATCTCTAAAAGAAACTGTGCCAACATTAAACTCGCTCTGCGGTAAAAATTCCTCCCCAAGTGGGGGCTCCAACACTCCGCCATAAGAATCCGGTTGGGAACCTGTGCCCAATACGAATTCCTGTTCCAATCGATCGGACGAAAAATGCGGAGCGGCCAAGTGGCCATCTTGCTCCTCCTCTACTCCCTCACAACTGTCTGAATCATCGTAATACCCAAGGGGGTATTCCGATTCATCCTCCTCACTACTGTCATACTGTCCAAAATGCTGGTCCTCGATGTCCACAGAAGGAGGCCCAGGCATAGGGGGCGCGTGAATGTAATGAACTTCACGACGCACAGGAGGGGCCTGTGCGCGCGCGCTACTCACCCTAGGGATACTAGGTGAGGGTCTAGTGGATGTTATCTGCGTTGAAACTGATTTATTTGCCAAAATTACCGGCGAATCTCCGACGCCTGTTTCACAGAAAGAAATAGCGGAACCCGCAAAATCATCGGAAATAGCACCACCAACCTGTGTGCTCTCTGAAACAATAATCTCCAAAATGATCGGCGGGTCTGCGGTCAAACTCTGCTGAGAAATCTGCGGTGAGCGGAAATGCGCAATAGCCTCGCTCATAGAAGATGCTGAATGTGACACACCGACAGTCAAATCTGTCACTTGTCACTTCCTATAGTAGGCTGGGTGACCGTCACCAGTAGACGGGAAACACCCGTTAGTATTTATGTGTATCTCTTTTATCAATCTGAGACCTTTTACCGTTCTGATATCGAAACCCTTAACTCAGGGTTATTCTCCGTTATTCGATATATACACACCCGACTATATATCTGACAGGTTTGGCCCCACTTACGCTTTATTTAGCCACTGCGACACCACAGGGATGATTGACTAAAGCCGGACGCTTGGGATGGAGTGAGGCGCTCCGCGCGTGGAAGTGCCGGCAGTCGCGGGTATGGCCTAAGTTTGGTGGGTTGATTTACGGCTAGCTGTAGGCCTTTGAGAACATCTTTTCTACGGGATTTAACCCCTTAGCTGCGACACGTTGAGAATTCTCAACAAGGCCTCGAAAATGAGAGCGTGGCTTACCATGAAACTGCATATGTGCGGTTGGCGCATCGAATATTGTAAGGTTTGTGGGTGCACTCATGATATATGGCTACAGGTTAACCAATAGTATAGCACATATACTAGTGCGATATATCTCTCACGTGTTAGTATTTCCAAACCCAAATTTGTCTATTTGTGTCATTTTGCGCTTAAATTTGGCTTTGAAAAGTAGCTAACCAAGCCATAAACATCCCGTATTGGTAAGCATATACGTGGCCATGTGGAAATATACGATAGAAATGGATCCCAACGCCAGTCTCGCATGCAACATGGGGTATTATATCACCATATAGTCTCATTTTATGAGCAAAATCACCTGAGTATGGAAAACATTTCTTAAGTGAGGAAAACATTTGAATCCAAGTGTTTTTTCGGTGTTTTTTTGGCCATTTTTGGTGTCCCGTTGGTGTCCCGTTTGCTCCTTCACGATCAACGAGCCGCCCACGACCTACTCACAAAGAATTCAGCAGTGGGTGCGGGAGTGCTACGGCGAGCACGTGCGGGCGGGCACCGCCGCCGCTTCCGCACACCGGTACTCCCACGGCACGCACTTCATGGAGAAGGGCGTTGATGGGTCGGGTGCGGCGGGTGAGATCGAGGACTTACGAACAATGGTGCTCGACTTGAAGAGGCAATTGGCCACCTTCCTCGTCGCCGCCGAGTCCGAACCGTCTCCGCGGGGGTTTACCCCTCGCGCGGACAAACCGGACCGCCGGGTCAAGACCCGTTTCGCGGCCTCGCCCCTCCCCAAAGGGGGGAATTGGTCTCAATCCGTCTCACGGAAGGTGGCCTTCCACCGCGAAAGCGGTGCGACAATCCCGTCGTACTGCCAAAACCAGGTGTGTGCTAAGGGGGAAGCGAGGCATTGGCACCGGGACTGCCCAAACGGGGGCAGGACCGGGCTCTCGGCGTTCGCCTTCGCCGAAGAGGCCGAGAACTCCGTGCTGGCCGCGAAGTTCCAGCACGCCATCGACCACGGCGACCCCGTGGAATTCGACGCCCTCTGCATGCTTGCGGGCGGGAAGCCGGAGGTCTTCACCGATCTCTCCGCGTGCTCGTTCTGCGAGGAGGACGGCGAAGTCCTCGTGTCCGCCGTCGCCGAGTTCTCTGAGATGGCGCACGCGGCTGGAGCTTCCGCATTCAACATCAACACCTTCACTGCCGACATGCCGGTGGTGTCGGAGCCGCCCGCACACTCCCCGCCCGCGTCGGTTGAGTCCGTGGACGGTTGGACCGGTCCGCCGAACCCCTTCCGCCCTCCCGTCACCCGCACGTTTGCCGACTTCATTGAGGGCACGGGAATTGCATTGGTGCCCGACGCGCCGACCCAGAGCATGAATTTGCTCTCCGCGGTTGGAGAGCCGGAACGCGTGATCGGCTACAAGCCCGCGACTTGCACCGCGAGCGACGATGACGACGAGGGTGACTCGGTGGCGCTGCCACGGCCACGGTACGGCTGCGGGAACGGCATTCCGAGGTTCGCGAGATCTCTCCTCACTTCCTCCTTGGTGTGCGCACTCTTTGTGATTTGCAAGGCACGGTATCGATAACTGCCGATAACTGATATATCGATATATCGGTAATATCGCTATCAATCGATACATTTTTATGTCGGTATCGGAATATCACTATCGACTAATACTGCATTGCGTACTATTGGTATCGACTAATAGGTTGAGGACGAATATTGCAATCGACTAATGCCACGTTTGCACTTATCGGTATCAACTGATACCAAATCCATGACATATCGGAAATAATATCGGAAAATCGGAAAATCGGTATCGATCTTTGGATCGCACTCCACTCTGCTTTCATACGTCCATATTGCCATTCTCCTATGGCGTTAAGGTTTCATCGACTTCCGGAATGAGTGTGTGATTTTCGGACCCATCGAAGCATCGATCCGCCCCTTGCCACCCCATAAAAACGTAACTCGAGTGGGTGTTTCGGACCAATTGTCTCAATTGTCAATTAAAATATCATGGCTCGAACTCGCGGACCTAAACGTAGAAAGGCGAATCACACAGACGTTGTGTTGGTTGCCCAAGGCAAAGGATTGGTCAAACGCACTCAGAATCATCCGTATGACTGCGCTGGGAGTGACGATGTGGAATACCAAGTGAGGGAAATCAAAGCGCACAGGAAGTGCTACGGCGTAGACCAGTATCAGGAAGTGGGTGAGCTCATAGTGGCGGAAAGGGCTGAAGATGAATTTGAAAAGTACATGGCACTGCCTGCAGCAACAAAGCATACGGACCCTCTAGTATGGTGGAAAGCTGCTGCTAAAAACCTCCCACACATTGCCAAGATGGCGAGGCAATTCCTGACTGCGCTTGCTAGTACAGCAGGTGTGGCGTGGAGCGTGCATTTAGCGCCTGCGGCCAAATGCATAGATAGTGACCTTAGAAAGTGTCTAAAAGAGGGTACCATAGAGCACGCACTTATGGCAGCGATGCATTAGACTACTTTGTTATTATAATGTAGAGTGCTAGAGTCCAGCATTTGCATGGAACAATAATTATCGGAATAAGTCCGATATATCGATATATTAGTTTATTGGTATTACTCGATACCTATTTGTGCACCTATCACAATATCGCAATCGACTGATACCTGTTCTCCTAATATTGGTATCGGTTAATAGCTTAGGATGGCATATCGGTATCGACTAATTAAAAAAATTGGATATCGGTATCGACTAATACTTATTTTTGACTTATCGGAAAAAACTAATACCACCTAGAACCAACCGATACCGTGCCTTGGTGATTTGTGCCGCCGCCGCACCGCACGCCGTTGCCGGTGTCGGTGGTGCCGATGCGCGCACATGCACGGCTCCACCGGTCGGTGGTGCTACGTGGGCTGCCTCGGCGGTCCCGGCTACGGAGGCTTCGCCAACTGACATGGTTCATGGCGTGCCGTGTGCTATCCCACCTCGTCGCCAACGGCGGGAGCAGAGACGGCAGGGCCTCTACATGGCTCCGATGCCGTGGCATCCCGGGCCGCCACCGCCTGCCGAGTTGTTTGTGGACGGCCCTCCGCTATCGCCGGCTTCATCTTCAGATGACGAGGCTCCACCGTCGGGCAGCACTTGGCAACATCCCGGTGCGGTGCAGCCTCCCGTGATCGAGAGCTCGTCAATTTCTTCTACGAATGATTCTTCACCGGCCCCGGGGGCCGGCAACTGCTTCACAGTCACGCTGCTCCGAGCCGGGCAGACAGCTCCGAAGACCACTAGTGGCTAGGATTAGTCACGCCGTGCCTGCCTGGGAGTTGGCTGTAGTGAAGCCTCCTAGATGTGCGGAAGGGCTCTCTGAATTTGAGCTATGTTTAGGGTTTTAGCAAAGTAACAGCAGTATCTGACAATCTTGCTGTGACCTGGGACCGCCCTGACCAAGAGTACAGGCCCCCAGTTGTGCTACAGTTTCCTCCTGAAGTTGAGTAGGGAGTTTGTTTGCTTCGTTCACTACTAGCTCCGGTCACCACCCTAGGTGGTGTGCTGGATGTGACACACCGACAGTCAAACTCTGTCACTTGTCACTTCCTATAGTAGGCTGGGTGACCGTCACCAGTAGACGGGAAACACCCGTTAGTATTTATGTGTATCTCTTTTATCAATCTGAGACCTTTTACCGTTCTGATATCGAAACCCTTAACTCAGGGTTATTCTCCGTTATTCGATATATACACACCCGACTATATATCTGACAGAAGAGCACAAAGAGATCAATTGAGACCTCTTGAGAGTCGAGACTGTCGCAAAACGATTGTCAATAGATGCCAAAAGAGCTACAGTAGGAGCTCTCCACTCGAAGAAATCTGAGAAAAATCCATAAAATGTAACGAAAACAAGCGTGAGATCAACCCAAGAAAATCCGTAGAGTTCCACCCCGTCTAACTTCCTCGCAAACCGCGAGTTCAAAGCTCGAGCGAAGAATCCGAAACTGAGTGAGCCACAAGGCGTGGACACACTCCCCCGAAAGATATGATGAAAATAAATAAAATTCTACGCTAAAATACACAACACGCAAGCGTGAAGTGGTCCCATAACCTGCTAGAAACTCAGCAGTGCACGAGGGGGAACGCTGCCGACGGTGAAACAACGAACCAAGATAAACTCGGATAATAGACATATATACTGAGTTTGTCACACAAGCTGATCACCGAAGATGACACACTGAATATGACACCTGACTGTACGAACTAGTCAGGGTGTCATTTCCAACAATATTGATGTCACATATCTATAATATCATATGTAATATTTGCAAATGCCACATTTTTTCTTAGCTATAAGAAGTTGGAGAATCATAATTCTTATTTTGGTCCGTGCCATAACCTTCAAAAACCAGCCAGCGATATTCACCAACTTGGGTACCCCCCCCCCTGAAACGCTGGCTACTTTCTTATCGTCGGGTTTTCTTAACGGTGAGTGATTACTGTAAGGTCTGGAGACCGACCTTACCCCACACCTCTGGTAGAAACCCGACAGCGGTCATACCCGAAGGGTATCGGGGGCTCCTGTCATAGTCGATTGGGTTAATTAAATTCAGGGAGTTGCGAGTCATGGCAGGTCCGATGCGACGCGACGCGAGGTCGCGGTCGAGGTGTAAACAGCAGGTCCGAGGTCGAGCTCGAGGTGAACAGGCGCAGGCGTAGGCGCCGAGGCGCAAGCGGCAAGGCGTCACACGACAAGACGACATCGACACGACGACAGCACACTGCACAGGCGAGGGTCACAGTCGGCATCGGCAGTGCGTAGCCTAGTGATAGCGATATCGATAGCGGCGCGGCGCGGCGTGTCACATTCGACATTCGGATTGTCACAGCGACAGGGTGTCACACGACAGCGACAGGTGCTCGCGCAAGTGCGCTTTCAAATGGGGCGATATGCCATATCCGATATCGGATATGCGATTATCGATAAATTATGCGATGACATGAGATCTGGCGTGGGAAGGATTCATCCCTCTTCAAGAAATTGAGCGGAGCGGAGGATACCTAGGTACTTTCGAAATTCGAGGGTGTCGCCATCTCCAACTGCTATACCAATACAACAGATATATGCAGATATGTTTCACTACAAATGATATGCTCGCATAACACGCACCAAGTTCCATTCGCGAAGTCCACAAAGTCACACCTGTTGGCGTCCTGCTTTCGGCTTTTATCACTCCCGGCAAACAAATGCCAACTGGTGATAATCCTTTGAAACACCATTGTGAGATTGCGTTCCTGTCGGTAACGCTACAATGCATGAGATCACCATGCCCAACGAGGAGCAAGTACGCGTAGGAAACGTGATGGTTGGGTTTTGACCTGGGAAAAGGCCACTCAGTTTGCCCGGTTATCGCTGCTGCTTTCCCTTGGACCCTTTGAGCAATTTCAGAAACATGATTAGTGAGGAAAGTGAAAGCGGGAATGACACGGTATCCTTGGTACCTGCAAATAAAGAAAACGTGGACACTCTCGCGAACTTGAACGCGGTCCTGTTTCCGATTACGTATCAGGTATTGGCGTCACCTGTAGCGAGGAGGGTTCTCGTTCACCTGCCTGCTCAAGAGGACCCTGCCACACCTCACAGATAGAAGGAAATCAGCTTTTCCGTCACAATTTCACACACGATACTCACATTTCCCGAGTTCAGTTGGTTCGACTGAGATTCCCCTTTCGTTTCCCTTCGTGGAGTAAGGACTGTCGCCTCTGATGAATCATGGTATCTATTCGCTTTCGAGACTTTTTTTTAAGGGTCGAGAAATTCGCTTGAAGAAAACTCTACAGGATTTTCGCATTTTCTCTTTTGCGCATTTTCGTCTTGCTCCTCGACTTTTCTGCAGGTTTTTCGAATTGTCCTCGGCAGCATCATACAAAGCCAAGAAGCGCGCGCTGTTTCTTCCCGGAAATGTCACAATTATTCTAACTAAGTATATGCTCGGTCAACCGTTGTTCGGATCCCATGGAGACACCTTAGGGCAAGTTACGCGCACCTAGTGTTGCACGCAAATGCGAGCCATAATCTCCGAAAGACTATCCTTGTCAAGGGTCTGTGAAGAGTGTTGAGAAAGACCCTGTGCTTCAAGTGCAGAAGAAGTTCTACATTGACTGCCTAGCTTGCGGACCGTATACCGTTATGGGTGCGCCCTCCTGGAAGACCGTTGTTCTATTGGCGCGTGCGATGCTCTTCCCCTCCGAGCTCCCTCCACGACTTGTGCGCCACACACCGCTGCGTGTGCCAAGTAACATCTCGTTTTCCTTCATCATACTACCGGCAATCAGTTGATAAGGTTCTAAGTTGTGTTGCAGCTCAGCTCAACGGGAGCATCGTGGCGGCGATATGCTGCCGCCTGGAGACGCACCAGGACTTGGGCGTCCGCCTTTACATAATGACTCTAGGCGTCCTGGCACCTTATCGCCGACGAGGAATAGGTATGCTTTGTCCGTTTGCGCTTCACATCTTTCCCCAAGCTTGTCGGCGCGCTCTGCGTCACGTGCGCGCGCTGAGAGCTGTGCTGTGTGGTGGTCGCAGCGAACGCTCTCCTCGGGCATGCCCTGCGACTTGCGCAGCAAGACCCTCGCATTGTAGACACGTATCTGCATGTTCAGGTAAAGTTTAAGACGGCGATAGGGCGCAAGGTGGCGGTGTCAGTGTTGTTCAGCCCGGCACCACGCTCTGCTGAGTGCAAGCGGTGTGCTTTGACCAGCCCCCGGCACCACACTCTGCATTGACCAGCCCCTGGAACCACGCTCTGCTGAGTGCGAACGCCGTGCATTGTTGAGCCTGACACCACGTTGAACTAATCCTAATTTGCCCCCCGAATTTGCGTGCAGCTCGGCAATGAGGAGGCGATTGCCTTTTACAGAAGCAACGGTTTTGAGCTCATCGCAACAATTAAAAACTACTATAAAAGGATACGCCCTGCTGACTGTTTTGTTTTCTCGTGTAATTTGCGAAATTGGCAACCTAGAAATAGTTGTTTGAATCATGCATAAGCATCGAAGGTTTAATGTGCTTTGTATGAGAATGCATTGCATGCGATAATGCAGACTTAGCACTCCACCATGTAATGTACTTGTAATAATAAAAAATGTATTTGCTACTGATGACACTTGTAAGCCATTATTCGACATTAGTTTGAATGTGAGGTTATCGTTTTCGATCACTCATCGATGGTAACCACACTAATGGAGTGTGACTACGAATCACAATGAATGGTCCGCAAAAGGCTGTGTGAAGACGTTGATGAAAGTTGTGTCTCGGTGATGGGGAGAAGGAAGGTTTTTCGTTGCATGATGAAACTATTCATCCGAAAACAAAAATGCATAATGACCGACGTCTCTTAAATTCGAAGCGCACAGGACGAGGATGTGCGTGATACAATCAATACACGTATTCCCTACCTGATAGATTTGATTTGAACCATGATCCATGCATACTGTGCATTTTTGCGGTCACACATGTTCGTCGAACGTTCAGGTTACAAACATGTTTCATCATCCACGCATAGTTGGGTTCGGGTGCCAAAGCTAACTTGAAGCACTTTGGTGCAAAATGTGAGCCAATACCTGCAAGTCCTGGGGGGGGCGCTGAACCGCCAAGGGTAGAGTGAAACTCCTAGGGGGAAGGATGTGAGCACACGCCCTTGACTCGGAATAGCTCCAGTGTTCAATGAAAATGTCAGGAATATTCGAATATTCTCGCCTGTTGAGCCTAACATGTGATACGTAACATGTGTGGCGATAGCGTGGGGCAACCGCATCCCGCACCCCGCGCGCGTGACTACACGACTGCCGCGCTCGTGATGGCGGTATCGTGTGGCACTCCCCCCTGCCCCGCCGTGTGCGCGAGTGAAAGTTCGGGGGGGCGGCGGGGGGTGAACCGAAGGTAACCCCCAGGGACAAATAAAAACTCCTAAGAAGGGGGGAGTGCTGACCCCAAAATCGTAGGCAGAATGCCAGTTTTAGGGAGCAGGGATTTCTACAACCGCTGCTCCACCGCCCCCGCTGATATCAATCCTCGGAGGCTCGAGGGAGAATTGTATACCCGAGACAAAGATGCGGGCAATCCCTTCCAACTCGCACCAAATACGATGTCAGACCTGATCTCAGTACAACTAAACGCAAAGATAAAATAGCTGGTGGGACTGACCGCGACGCATCTTTCTCATTCGGGTGTAAAGGCCTCATTTGGTGGTCCCAGATCGATGTCGCCTTCGGATAGAGGCGACATGTAACGGCTCGGGGGTTTTTGGGGAAGAATTTTTGAGCCATTTGGGAAGAATTCGACATTGGTTTTTTTTGGGAAGAATTATGAGAACTGCGTGACTCATGCGTGCGTGCTTATGCGTACTGACGCGCAAGAGTTGCGCCGCGGAAACGGTGTGCTGCACCATGTCCTAAGGTGTATGGTTTCTTGTAAAATAAGAAGCGAGTGCCTTTCCAATATTTCATTTCAAGCCATAATGGAGGAGGAAGATAATATTCAGTGGGCAAGCCCAGGACAATTGAATTCAATATATCAGCAGGATAGTGACGATGAAGACGATGCATTCCATTCGACTAAGACTAAGATAAAATACAAGTGGAAAGTGAAAACTGGAGAAGAGTTTACAGTTGTTGGCAGTACCATTAGTGCTCAAAAGTGCCTAGATAAGTTGGAAGACGACATCAGCCATGCTGCCAAGGACGGCATGACACCCGCACACTTGGCTTCCGAGGGGGGTCATGTGAAAGCTCTGCGAGTGTGCCAGGAATACCACGTGCCAACTGGATATGTTGGAATCAAAAGCGTCGAGAAAAACGAATACCTGTATGTTGGTAATCCAAAGCTTGATGATCACATAAAATATGTGCTCATCTTTCATACGGGTAGTCCCAAAAACGATCAAGGCATGCTACTTGAGATCGTCAAGTTCGACGGCTATTATGGAATCAAAAGCAAGCGTTTCGGCAAGTGGCTTTACGCAGGAAACCCAAAGCTTGACAAAGAACGGCGTCACTTGCTAATGTTTCATGAAGGTGATCCTACAACGGACAACGACATGCGCGTTGGAATATTCGGAAGTTTGGTGACGGCTATGGCGTTCAAAGCGTTCGCTTCTGTGAATGGATGTGCGTTGGCAACCACAAACTCAATGATGACAGGCGCTACGTCCTCACTTGGGATTTCAAGGGCGACCCCTTGACAAACAAGAGGTGCATGAAGTGGCCGTTTTCCAAAGTCTAGCCTTATTGTCGGAGCCAACATCAGGAGAGTAGTTTGTGGTACAGTCGTGTGTAGTTTCATAACCTCACAACCATCAGCAACCTCCCACTATGTTGCCATGGCACGGGCGCGGATATAATGACCTGCCAGGATGATATTACATGAGGTCGGGTGTGCTTCTCAATTGATTGCTGTGCCTCTCTTGCGCACCAGTCAGCTTTTCTCGTATATTGATTTCCTGCATGATTGCTCCTAATACTGCTCGTCTGCTCCCTAGCCCATTGTGATGCAATGTGTAAATGTATACTTCGTACAAGTTAGAGCTCGCGGGGGGAAAGCAAGGCTCGGTATCGGTTGGTCCGATATTTTGATAAATCGAATTATCGGAATATCACAATCGATCGATTACCGAGCGCAAAAATCAGAATCGACCGATCTGAGATGAGGAAAAATCAGAATCGATCGATTCTGGTTGGGAATTTCCACAATTGATAGTGGATTTGGAGCAATCGATTATCGGTTGTTCGTACACCGTGCCTTACCTAGGTTTCCATTGGCGCATAATGACTAAAGTCGAGTGGGATCCCGCAGATCGATAAAGGTCCAAGCACCCCCCATAGCTCATTGATTAAGAACGGATAGCGACCGTCTTGGCCAAGTATATCGCCACGGGTTTACACACGAATGCAATTTAAATGTATTTATTCATTTCGGCATGCGATCGACGACGGATGGGTAAACGCGAGGCTGAAAGGATGCCATGCAACACTCGTTTATGGTAGTTATGAACCAGTTCGGGAATAATCTACATATGAACTAGGAGGAGTGTCCTGCGATTGTTATAATAAATAGTGTAAATTTTGCTATATTTCAGCTTGCGGTCCTGCACGTGTCCTCTACTTCCATCTTCTACAAATTAAGCGCAAAACCACCCTGTCTACCGGTGCGAGAGCTGCTGGTCGGCCTCGGAGAATTGGACGAATTCGCTGGCACGCTTCTGCGGGAAGGATAGCAGAGGTCCCTGGACATTCCGGGCAAGACCACAGTTGTGTTCCCATACCAAGGCTGAGACAACCACGACATTGAAAATCCTCGTGATATTTTATAAAGAATAACTTGCATGCATTTTGTGTATATTTGATTAGTAGCAAACCTTTTTGCGTGATTAACTAATTTTACGTATTTGGCTCCCTGCAAAACTTTTGCTCTGCTCTCAATAAAAACAGGATTACCATGATCATTACACACGTTGTAATGCTTGGGGTGAGATGCTACAACTTTCTAACAACTTTTCATAAACCATACCAACCATCAACCGAGTTTCATAAAGTCCGGGCATTGCCGAAGGGTTCCCGAGCCTCCGGACCCATAATCTGCAAAAAGGGTCACAAACTCTATTGCTGTTTATCCTATTTTTGTCCGGAGGCTCTGACCCCAGAGTACACTGTTGTCTAATGCTTCGAGGTTAGGCCGAAGTGGGGCCAACTGATTGCCAAGAACTGCTTGAAAAAATCAGAAATATCGTTAAAAAATATATTCAAGAAGCAAATCCCGGTGCCCAGTCATCTTGAACACGAACAGCCTGTTTCGTGTATCCATGCCAATTGCTCGTATCAGAAATGTGCTACCTTGGAGGAATCCGCTAGGTTTCAACTAATCCTAGCTATTCATCCCCCATGATACTGACTTTACACACTGGGCAAGTTTTGGAGTATCGCAACAACCACTCCTCGGCGCAATCTTTGTGATATTGGTGTTTGCACGGGAGTGTCATGATGGCCTCGTCCTTTTCATATTCCACTTGGCATATGGCGCACGACCTGTTACCGGAAGATGCAAGCAATGTGGCAACTCAACAAATAATTTCAAGACTAGTGCCTGGGCCCAAAGATGGTATTTGAACACGCTACACTGCAAAGCAAAATCGCCAATGACAAGAATACAAACCAGGTTTGCTGCGCGGAGCTATACCCTTGGCACTCGGAAGCGGTATCACAAGAGAAAATCGTCACTGGCAGCATGTCCACAAACTCTGGAGGTGCAGTTATCTTCACATCTTCGAGGTTCACCAACGACTGCCTCGTCCCATCCCCGCTGCAAATTGTCATTTCCATACCTTCTGAAAGAAGCCATGCCACAGAACTGCAAGCCGACTTGCTTGGCACCATCGACTTGCCCAAAGCAAAGCCATCAACAATTGGAAAAGTGGTGCACAGCACATATTTGGGCCACAATGTCATGTTAGCAGGAAGATCTTTGGGAAAACCTTCGGATTATCATTCTACAGGGCTTGTCACTTGCTCTGCTGCATTGAACATGCGGACAGACGGAAAGAATAGTGCAACCCTCCGCCAGTGAGGACGACGGATGAAGCACATTCGATGCTTTGACATAAACAATTCTTATGTCACCTACAAATTCTTTTAAAACGTATATGTCATAGTGTAGGTGCGCGGCGCACATATGCGCACCGATTTCAGTATAAGTGCGCCAGGCGCGAGTATACTAGTACAGGTGCGCCTGGCGCATCTGTACCGACCCCCCTTCTGAAGAATCGTGCCTATCAGTATAAGCGCGCCGATTCTAGACCTGATTCCAGTACAGGTGCGCTAGTACACACATACTAGCACTCCTTACCCCCCTAGAAATTTACTTTTTGGGTCAAGGGGGATCTGACCCCCTTGGACATATTTTTTGGGTCAAGGGGGGGAGGGTCGAATCTCTCCCTTAGACATATTTTTCGGGTCAAGGGGGTTAGATCCCCTTAGACATGTTTTCGGATCCAGGGGAGGAGGGGGGAGGGATGACCCCCCCTATGCTCGGGTGAAGGCGGGGGGGGTCGGATATCTCCTTAGACATATTTGTTGGGTCAAGGTGATGAAAGGAGTGATATATATATAAGGGATATATATCGCTGAAACACAGGAAACACAGGTGGTGATCCGGTCGGTCAAAAACTGCATAAGATAAAATACTTAGGTGTTTTATCGAGAGCGGTGCGGAACGGTCGGAGCGGTGACAGATGACAAGATGACAGGCACTCAGGGCGAGGGGTGAAACAGGGAGAAGCAGGCCCCCATACAGTGGGTAGGAAATCGGCTTCCTCGTGACACCACCTCACCCCGAAGGTGTGAGTGGTCATCCCGAAGCAGGCACACCCTGAATCCTAACCCAATGTTACTAGAATGTTTAGGCCAAAGGGGCCCTTCTCAACCCAACTAGAAGCACATCCTCCGTGCATGGGGCGTTGCCTAAAATTCTAGCATTCAAGGGCAAGTTTCTACAAGCTGCGACGCGATCCCGGATTGGCGGCGGCGAAGTCCTCGATCGTAGAAGACCTCAAGCGCCACGGAGAAGACGAATCAGCCAATGCCTGTGCGGTGCCAAAGCCAAAAGCGGCCAAGCACCACCAGAGCGAATGCGGCGACGAAGAGAGGGCAGAGTGGCGGAAAGTGAAAAATGCGGTGAGGGGACGTGATCGAGCCTTTGGGATGGGACCCAAAAGGGATAGTGAGGGATGAGACGATTGCAACCGCACCCCTAGACACCACCAGATGGTGACTAGGGGGCGCATAAGGCGAAGGCGAGGGATGGGGCGAGACGAAGGCGTGGGAGTCAAAATACTCGCTAGCGATGTTGGTGTATCTGTCAACGTCGATCTTGGTGTCTGGTGCACAAGCACCACCAGACACCACCAGACAGAAACCAGGGATGAATTGTTGATGTCGGAGAAATTGCAGCGCACACTGAACCGCGGCCATGCGCGCTTGCTGACGTGGTGAAGCCATTACGCTGCAAGCTGCAGAAATCTGTAGTCGAAGGGTAGGGTTGTAAGTGAAAAATGTAACTTTCGCTAAATTTAACGGAATCGAACGATGAAAAAGGAAATTTGGGGTAGATTTCCGCGGGGAAGACGGTGGTGACGTCAAAAACGTCGTACGGTAACCCGTTTTCCTGCCAGAAAGGGTGCTGCTGGCCAGAAAGTTTAAAAAATGACGGAGTGCACCAGAATGCACGAAAGATGACGGAGACGGTGCGCGGGATACCAGTCACAGTCGGTAGGCAAGCCACGAATGACGGAAGCGGCAAAAAGAACGGAGACGGAAAGGGATTTGCCGCTTTTTACGGTGCAGATCAAGCTGCAATAATGACGGAAAGTTGACGGTACTAGAATCGGCGGTAAGGCCGAAGCGAGTCAAAGAAACGACAAACGAACCACCACAGAAGTGGTCTGGCCCATAACCTGATGAAAGGAGTGATATATATATAAGGGATATATATATCGCTGAAACACAGGAAACACAGGTGGTGATCCGGTCGGTCTAAAAACTGCATAAGATAAAATACTTAGGTGTTTTATCGAGAGCCGTGCGGAAAGGTCGGAGCGGTGACAGATGACAAGATGACAGGCACTCAGGGCGAGGGGTGAAACAAGGAGAAGCAGGCCCCCATACAGTGGGGGGGAAATTGGCTTCCCCGTGACAAGGGGGGGTCAGATCTCTCCCTTATACGTATTTTTCGGGTCGCAAGAGGTCGGACCCCCTAGACATATATTTTGGGTCAATGGAGGAGGGGGAGTTGGAACCCTCTGCCCCCAGACCCTAAAACCCTAAACAGTAGTCGCTAAGACGCTGAGACACTTGAGTTTTTGAGTTAGCTTAGCGTCTCAGTATCTACTATTTAGGGTTTCAGGGTCTGGGGTGGGTGCGGGGGGGGCGGGGGGGCAAAATACATGTCTAGGGTCCCGAATCTCTCCGAAATTCGAAAAATACGTGTAAGGGAGAGATCTGACCCCCCCTGACCCAACAAATATGTCTAAATGTCTAAGGGGAGAGATCCCATCCCCCCACCCCATTCACCTCGAAAAGTATGTCTTGGGAGTGGAGGGGAGGGGGTTTAACTCTCCCATTGATCCGAAAAACATGTCTCGGGAGAGTCGCGAAAAAAGGTGTAATGGAAAGAGCCTGATCCTTTTCCCCCGCGACCCAAAAAGTATGTCCAAGGGGGTCAGATCCCCCCTTGACCCAAAAAGTATGTCCCGGGGGGGGGAGTGCTAGTATGGGTGGGTTGGCGCACCTGTACTGAAATGAGGTCTAGCGCTTATACTGGTAGGCACGATTCTTACGAAGGGGGGTCAGCGCAGATGCGCCGGGCGCACCTGTACTAGTATAGTCACGCCGGACGCATCTGTAGTACTATAATCACGCCAGGTGCACCTGTACTAGTA
>LGRX02005432.1:0-43017 GCA_001247695.2 Cymbomonas tetramitiformis
AGAGGCGGAGCTAAGGGGGGGAGGGGCGCAGCAGTAAAAAAGGGTACAGCCCACGAGACAGCCCGCCAGTTTGTTCGCCAGTTGCAGCTCGCTAGGGAGAAGCTGCTCTTAGCTCAGCAGCAACAGATCGCCCAGTACGACGCGCGTCACAGGTCCAGGAGTTACGCAGTAGGCGATGAGGTTTGGGTGGATGCCACGCACCTCACTCAGCCGGGCGACCGCGGGTTGCACAAGAAGTTGCTTAAGAAGCGCCTTGGGCCCCTTCGGGTGCTGGAAGTCTTTCACAGCGACAGGCAGATGGCCCTTCCCGCGAGCGATAGAGGCGCACCGTCGGCCTATAGGTTGCAGACGCCTAAGCAGTGGAAAGTGCACGATGTGTTTACCGTGGACCGGCTTTCGCCAGTAGAGTCGGGCAGCCGCTTCGTTGAGAGAGCTAAGGAGATTCCCCCTCCTCCGTTGGACGTCGGCGGGCGCAAGGAAACCCACGTCGAGAGGGTGGAGCGTTCGCGCACGCGCCAGCGTCAGGGCAGGAAGTGGACAGAGTACCTGGTCAAGTGGACAGGAATGCCCCGCAGTGAGAACGAGTGGAAGACCCGAGAGGATCTGGAGTGGGACGGAGCCGGCAGGCCCGGTGTTCCCAACCGAGCGTTGTTGGAGTTTGAGAGGATCGAGGCTAAGAGAGTGGAGCGAGAGAAGCTTAGGGTCCGTAAGAGCCGCGACGAGTCCGCAGGAGCGGTATGGACCACGCTATCGGAGGAGCTCAAGGTAGACGGAGCAATGCCATGGGTGCCAGAGGAGAGGTTTGATGAGGAAGTAGGAACTTTCGCGAGAGTATCTGCTCAGAGCACCCTGCCGCCAGTCAACGGAGCACTTGAGAAGGAGCCAGTCGGCCAGTCTAAGATTCTCGTATTGTTTTGTGGGACCGGGTCAGTCGAGAGGCAGTTCACTAAGCAATTTCCCAACAGCGAAGTAGTTGCCGTAGACATTCAGCCCAAGTGGGGCCCCACACATTGCGAGGATATCATGCGGTGGGACTACCGACAGTTCAGACCAGGACACTTCGACGTAGTCTGGGCTAGCCCACCTTGTACAGAGTACAGCCAAGCGAAGACGGTAGGCATCCGAGATTTGCGCGCTGCGGACAGGCGAGTTCGTAGGACATTGGAGATCATCCGGTACTTGAGGCCAGAAGCATACTTCATTGAGAACCCGAAGGGAAGAGAGCCCCACGGTTTGCACACGCGTCGATGCATGAGCAATCTACCAGCTCCGCACCTCGTCACGTACTGTAAATACGGGACCGCATACAGGAAGCCCACGCACATCTGGACCAACGTTCCGTTGCGCACACCCTTGCGAGTGTGCGATTCCGATACGCCTTGCGAGTTCTTCCGGCAGCACGGTAGGCACGAGAAAGTAGCGCAAGGAGGGCGCGCGATGAGAGCCGGAGGTGTGTTCGCGAAGGAGCGCGAGAGAATTTGTATGGGATTCCGTCAGCACTGTTAAAACAGCTTTTCCACAACCTGACCCTACATGAAGAGGTGCATGCGTTCCTGTCTGAACTGCTTGTCAGGGAGGATCTGAGCGAGATGAGCGTTTTAGTCCAGTCAGCTGTTGTTAAGAGTGACCCGCCCGAGTTTGAGCCGGAACCGATAGCGTTAGCGGGAGTACGAGCTGAAGTGACGATCATACCTGAGGGCGGATGGGAATCTGACGCGAGTGGTCTTAGCGATTGAGAGCGTTGGGGAGCGTCGGGAAGAGCGGTGGCTCCAGCCTTGGCGAGACCAGGCGGCAGGTGAGAACCTGGGTAATCCATCCGAGAGAGCAGTGGCTCTAGCCTCGGCACAGCCAGGCAACAGGTGGAAATCTGTATAATCCATTTGAGCAGTGGCTCTAAGCCTTGGTATGACCAAGCGGCAGGTGAGAACCTGGGTAATCTATCCAAGTGAGCAGTGGCTCTAGCCTCGGCGCGACCAGGCAACAGGTGGAAATCTGTATAATCCATTTCACGAGAGCATTGGCTCCGGACCTGGCACGACCGGGCAGCAGTTGGAGATCTGGGTAAAAGCTCTAGCACTCCGAGGAGGCGGTGAAGGTTTAAAACCTTTCCTCCGGGCCGGCATCCCGAGAACTGTCAGGTAATTGGCAAACCTATTGTCATCCCCTGTAAGTGTGCCGTGTTGGGAGGTTTAAAACCTTGAGCGTGGTAATGGATGTGAAACCTTGAGCCTTGGGGGAGCCTGGTAGTGCAGATGGCAGACCGGTGAGAGGCCGACCCTTGTGCTTAAGAGGTCGATCTCCTTATTGCGGTGTGTCTTGGGAAGTGTAATGTCATCCCAGACAACAGGCGGCTGAGACCTGTATAATCATCCTGAGCAACAGTAGAAGATCTGTATAAAAACTTTACTGGTCCGACGTGGTCAGCGTGGACGTGACCTTCCCTAAGGGGGGGGGAGTTGTGCTAGGAGGCAAGCACAAGAGCAAGAAAAACGGCTAAGTATAAAACGCAGAAGTACTCAGTACGGAGTACAGTAGGACCGATCAGAATGATGTTGATGTGAGGTGCCTAGACTGTTGTACGGAGTACTCAGTACAGTTGAGTTATGGAAAGAGTTCCTGAATGTATAAGAACTCTAAGAGTAACCCGTTTCGGAGAGATGAACTAAACTGAAAAGTAAGACATAAAAGTAAAGAGCCGTAACTGCTGTATATTGTGTATTGAAAGCATGCACTGATAGCAAAAGCATAACTATATAGATTTACGAAACCGAAGTCTTGTAGTTGACCAATCGTAAGCATACCTCGTGCGGTCGTTTAATAAGTGTAGAATAGTATAAGTCCGAAACCGTAAAGAAGAGAAGAAGCCTAGGTGTAGACTCCTACACTTAGTGAGCTCCCGGGGGGGTCCATGTAGGCTAGGGGTGTAGGGTTAGGCGGATTTGCATGTATCGTGTCTTATGTTGTCATACAGGTTAGGGTATGGTGACCGAGGCCGGGAAATTGGCACATAATGCATGGCACCGGCTTAAAGTGCAGGCTGTGGTGAACATGTGGGTATAATGATGGGTGCAGGGGGCTTAGTGAGCTCCCGGGGGGGTCCATTTAGGCTAGGGATGTAGGGTTAGGCGGATTTGCATGTAGCGTGTCATCAGCTGTCATACAGTTTAGGGTATGGTGACCGAGGCCGGGAAATTGGCACATAATGCATGGCACCGGCTTAAAGTTCAGGCTGTGTTGAACATGTGGGTGTAAGGATGGGTGTAGGGGGCTTAGTGAGCTCCCGGGGGGGTCCATGTAGGCTAGGGATATAGGGTTAGGCACATTTGCATGTAGCGTGTCATCAGCTGTCATACAGGTTAGGGTATGGTGACCGAGGCCGGGAAATTGGCACATGATGCATGGCACCGGCTTAAAGTTCAGGCTGTGTTGAACATGTGGGTGTAAGGATGGGTGCAGGGGGCTTAGTGAGCTCCCGGGGGGGTCCGTTTAGGCTAGGGGTGTAAGGTTAGGCGGATTTGCATGTATCGTGTCTTATGTTGTCATACAGGTTTGGGTATGCATTGTTTAAAGTAGAGGGGACCTGGGGTGGCTTTTGACAGTTCGAGACATATGCCGGGTGTTTGGTCTAATGGTGTAAATGTTAAGAAGCCATACTTTTTCTCTTGGCCAACTAATACCGCGTGTAACAGTATGTGCGATGCTTGCTGCGAATCAAGATCCTCAATCCCCCCAAAATCAACAAGGCCACGGCGAGCGAGCGCGGGAATCACTGGGATGAGAGCTGCTTCCTCACCTCCACTGGCAAATGCTCGTCGAAGGCGGAAATCCGCCCCTGCTTAAGATAACGAAACATCGGCTCCTTGTGTCATTGTGTTATGCCCTGATAAAGACTCTGATATGATGGTAAATTAAAATTTGATATGATTATAGTCATCGACTTCTCAGAGTGTAACACCTCATACGAATAATCAATAATGTGGCATTATATCTATCAACGTTATTCAAAGGTGTTTCAATAGGATAATGTGACGAACCATATTGTGCTGAAATCTGTATAGGCAGCCCTGACTGGGAGTCCCGGTCAGGCCCCTATGACAGACTCCTAGGACCAACACTGGACTGCTGACTGATCTATAGGTTCGTGCTGTGACACACGCTGTGTCACAGGTAGGCTAGACTCCGAAACCGTCCGAGACCGTTCCGGGTATTTCTAGCTTAGGGTTTATTTATCTTATGAGTTTATCCACACAGTTCGGGAGTTTCTGATATCTAGTGAACTAGGATATTCCAGTAGGTCGTGGCCCCATCCACGCTTTTATTCCACTTGCTGATTTGGCCATGATTGGCTAAACGGCCGCTTGGAGAGGTGGTGCGCGCATGCGCGTTTGGGTGCGACTAGGAATTATGGTATGAATTGTTTGCGGTAAGCAACTGTGAGTGGCGGCCATGGGGACCGCGCCTCGTTACGGACTAGTCTTAGCAAAGTTCGGATCCGGTTTTGCACCAGCACTGGCCCTGCTGGTTACTGTTTTCTGGGCTGGTGTTCGCGACACCTTCGACTTCGACGACATCTTCGAGTGCCCCTCGCCGCTCCGCTCTCTTAGCTCCTCTCCGCTGCTGACCATTACCATTTTTCCGCTACCACACCCAACCGCGCGACTGCGTACCACCTCCCCTCTGGCTTTTCAGAGTATGGGTATGTTAACCCGAGCGAAGAAGTCCCTGGACAGGGACAGTGACATCGACGCCTCGCTGAGGCTATTAGACGGAGTTCGGAACAGTCCGACGGTGCGTACGCCAACTGTTCCGAACCCCGCTCCGAATTCAAACGAAGATGCAGACGTGGCGACCAGGAAGTACTTGCAGGAGCAGAGCAAGCTGGTTGACGACGTCTACAAAACGCGGCTGCACCGCCAATGGGCCAAGGGTGTCCGAGAGGATGTCCTTGGTGACAAAAAGCACCACTTCCGCGGTACGGACGACGCTGGCCTCCTCTCCGAGCTGGTGGTGCAGCTGCGTACGGAGTTTCATTCAGCTGGGCTGGAGCTGGCATCTTTTGACCTCGAGGACCCTCTGGCTCGTGTGGTGACCAAGGTCAACGGCTTGCTCTACGACGTTCTGGCTCTGGTTGTCGAGAAGCACAGCAACGCCTACGTCTGGCTGACTGGCACCGACGCTTCGTCTGACCGTGATGGGCGGCGGGCTCTTGTGGACATCATCAAGGGCTGCGTGCCGGTGGCGCTACGTGAGTCGCACCAGGAGGAGCACGCCGCGTTACGTTATCCCGCAGACACTGACCCGCAGCCCATCTTGGCTCGGGAACAGCGTCTGGTGCGGGATAACAAAGCTACGGACTGGACACCCACCGAGGAGACCAGGAAGCTCTCCATGTACAACCGGCTGGACCCGGTGTTTTACACCGCGGTCAAGGTGCGGTACCCTCTCGCGGCCGATCTCGCGCACGTATCCTTGGCGTCTCTCCGCTCCCTTGTGGTGGAGATATATCAGGCTTGGGCGCAGACGGGGGCGGGGAAGACAGTCTCGGGCAAGAGCGGCATCTCCGCGCAGCTCTCCAGCACCGAGTACGGCGCCCTCCTCAACAAGATCAACGAGCTCCAGGATTTGCTGCGGCAACAGCGCGGGACGGATGCGCCACCGGCGCAGCAGCAGCGACAGCAGCCGCAACGACAGCAGCCGCAGCGGCAGCAGCGGCAGCAGCAGCAGCGCGGTACGCAGCGGGGGTTCCGTGTCGGCACGCACCCGTTGCCGCCGGTCGGTTTTGACCGTGACGATCAGAAGGCGAAGCCTTTTTGCGGGAAATGCAAAAAGGCGGGGAAAGGTGAGCAGTACCATTTCTACCGCGACTGTCCGTTGGGCGGGCGTCAGCATCCCCCGCACTCGGCCGCGGCATTCTGCATTCCCATTGACGAGGAGGACGCGGAGGGGGTGCGTGCATTGGCCATGTGTGCCCTGTTCCAGCAGGCGGCGGATGATGGGGCCGAGGCTTTTGCCACTGCGGCATCTACGTACGGGCCGCCTGCGGTACTCTGTGCGGGTGCGGTGGGCGGGATCGACGTGTCCGCCTACGGCTTCACGGTAGAGCCGCAGCAGCCTGCTGACGAGCCCGCAGGTGACGACATTCATCAGCGGCTGGACGATCTCGCCGCGGAGGTCCATGCCGCGGCAAACTGCAAGGTGCACTACACCCACGCATCCTTCCCACCACCGGCGGTTCTCGAGCCGCATGCATCGGCTCTGGTGTGCGGCCCCGCGGCAGCGGGGGGCATGCCGGAGGAGCAGGTTCCGGCAGGTGGTGCGGCGGCATCGGCATCCGCCGTGCCGGCCCCTGCTATACCTGTCTCGCAGGAGGAGGATGTGAAGCCCGTGCCGCTTCAATCGGCGCGGGTGACTGCCACGACGGACGGTGAGTTCCCTGGATTCGTTCAAACTGTCAACCACGCCGCCATCGCGCCGGTTGACCTCACCGGCTACGACACCGACGACTACGAGGACTTTGCCGACGGCAGCTTCCGGCTGAAGCCGCGGGGTTCGCCTCCGTCGGCCAATCATGTTTCCGGGCCGCCCGTGGACGAGCAGAGGACCTACGGTTGTGGGAAGCCGCCCTGGGGCTTTCCTGCCACGGTTGGGCCGTGGGGAATTCCTTTCCTCCTTTCCCTCGTTCTTTGCATCTCGATCATGGGGGTGGCAGCTGTGCCCGATGCTCAGTCGGCTGCGGGATTGCCTTCGCCTGGTGGTGATCTCGATTGGGAGACTCCGTCAATTTTCTCCACGAATGAATTTGTTGAATCCGTGATCCCGGCTCAGGGTTTCTTTGTGGCTGACAATGTGCCACCGCTTGAGCCGCCTGAGCCCCCTGACATCTTTCAGGATCTTGCTCAGGCAGATTTGAGCTTCGACATGGCCTTCTTCTACGGTGTGGCTCTTCATGAGAGAGGTCCTTTCGGGAACCCTCCCTTCGGGTCCGACTTGATTGAGACCACGGCTGGCTACTTTGGTGCTGTCGATTGACTTCTTGTTCACTCTGGATGCACACCGACATGGTGGTGTGCGGAACTCCGGTGACTTCAACAACTTTTATGTTTTGCTTTTGACATCTACAAGTTATATTCTGGCTTGCTAGCTCGGTGCTTTTCAGTTGTTTAGCGGGTGCACAATGCCCGTAGGTTTCTGCACCTGTGCTAGCTAGAGGGTTTCCAATTTGTGTTTCAGAATTGCACAGTTGGATTAGCAGTTAGGTCTGTCAACCTGGCTCCTGCCCTAACTTATCTTACATTATCTGACTCTCCTAGACAGTCACCACCCACAGTGCTGGGGTGGTGTGCTGAAATCTGTATAGGCAGCCTTGACTGGGAGTCCCGGTCAGGCCCCTATGACAGACTCCTAGGACCAACACTGGACTGCTGACTGATCTATAGGTTCGTGCTGTGACACACGCTGTGTCACAGGTAGGCTAGACTCCGAAACCGTCCGAGACCGTTCCGGGTATTTCTAGCTTAGGGTTTATTTATCTTATGAGTTTATCCACACAGTTCGGGAGTTTCTGATATCTAGTGAACTAGGATATTCCAGTATATTGTAGTGGCCAAACATCGAAAGGTAGCATACTGATAGAATACTCGAAATCATGCGGAAAGAGCATTAATACGGAAGATTAACGACTCGATACCCTCCCTTATGAATCAACATCTAGGTCGGCCAAGTCACAATATGGAGATCTAGCCCATTTACGATTCGTTGTACAAACAAATGGTTGGAGTGCGCAAGTCGTGAAAAACTAATGAAGTTTTCTATATACTTTGTTGAATTTGGATAGAGTACGCTAAAGTTATGTAGGTTTGAATGATTTTGGTGCCAGACTTTTGCAGCTCACTGAAAACCTGGCAATTTTCAGGACGTTTACCTCCATAACTAGAGATCAGGTCAATTTCTGGGCATGTGTTGAGCAGAACTTCTGTTTGTTTGGCCCTCCTGTTGAAGCCCCTGAAGTGGTGTGCACTTTGGAGGACATCGATTTGGAGGCCTGCCGAGTCATGCCAGAGCTTATGGACCCCACAGAGTTACAAACCCTAAATGTCTATTTTCGTCCATAAGCTCTGGAGACAAGAGTACCCCCCACCTGTACGTTCATATTCCCCTATACATTTCTCAATTATTTACACATGTTGCGGTCAATTTGGCACCGGCCGGATTTGGCATTCACATATGTGTCATGCATGCTGATGCTGCTGCTGCTGCTGGGCTACCTCGCGTCGGTATGTAGCCGCAGCCGCATACGATACCGTCACAGACGTTAAAAACGATTTGCGAATATCTTTAATTTTATTTCATATCAGAAAGATCTTATTTGTTTTTATATTTGTGTCCGTCGATTCTGATTCGTCCAAAGTTTCTGCAATAGACCCGTCGCGTGACACAGCACAGGTTCAACCTCGAACCTGAATCCTCTTCGTCAGCAGACTAAAAACTTCAAGGAACACCTACTCCCGCTATTTTCTGCGCCTGCACAAGTGTCTATTCAACACTGTGTGATTTTCGTTGAAAACATGGTGCGCTTCAAATCATATCCACCTCGCTTCCCACTTCCACCTCCCACAACACGCTTTTCCACACATGCACGTCATCGCCCCATTGCCCACTTCTGCGATCTGCACCGTGCTCTCCCCGACGTGGCTTTCGGGATCCGTTAGGATTGTCCTGCACGGTGCAGGTCGCATAGAATTCTATAGTTGCCGCGCTTCGAGTGCCCTTCTGGTCCCGTTTTTGGTTGCTCTCATCATGGGTGCAAGTGTTTTAAAGGGTTACGCCGATCTTGTTTGTATATGTTCACATGTGAGTGCATTCGAGCCCCTTGGGCCACTCCCCTGCCTCTAACCCGACTTCTCACAGCCCTCGCCTTGTGACACAGCCTCCGAAACCAAGTAATGGCCAGACGCAATACGTGCAGTCCGGTGGAGGACCAAAGCCCAAGCCCAAGCCCACAAAATGAAGGTGGCCTATCTCGATTACTCCATTGAGTTTTCTGTGCAAGCACTGCACTGTTCGCAAAATATCCAACTTGGCCACCCGCTTGGAATAATAGGTACATTTGAACCTCCAGTGCGTCACTTTCTCTGTCGATACCACTCCGCTTGCGGCAGCTAAGTTGACTTCACTCGCTCGACCTGGCAGGGGTCTTTGCGGAATGCCGCTTTGCGAACGAGACGGGCATCGCTGTTGTTCTGAAAGTTTCAAGTCTTTGCGAGTAACTTCATATATTAGTCTCCCCCCTTTGGATGAACAGGGGGGATTGATGTAGGAAACAAATGTAATTGACGATGTAATATCAGTTAACAACTTGTTTGTGCGCACTCCACTCCTGTTAGAATTCCACTACCAAAGTGAGTGAAATTAGAGCACAGTACAATGCATAACAAAAATTCTGAAGACGGTGCGGACTCCCTTCCAGCGCGTGAATTTGTCCTGAGCCTTCAAGATACCGAACCCGCTGCGGGAGAAGCAGAAGATGACGTGCAGGCATACGCGGATGTCCAAAGAACGGACCCGCTCTCGTTGATACGTATTGTCTCACTGTCCGATTTTGAGAAGCTTGGCCATATTCCACGTGGCGGAAGTGACCCTGACTTCAGACATGGAGTCACCGGCTTGCCGAACGAGCCGCTTGCGGTTCCTCTTTGTGAGGTGGTGCAACGGCGCGACAAGTGTGTCTTGGCTTTTGTTTCGCACCGCTGGCTTCGCCCTAGCTGCGTCATAGCCGACGGCCACCCTGATAATGCGGAAGGCGAGAAGCATACGTTGATTGTACAAGGCTTAAGAAGACTGGAGAAAGCTATGCTTCCCACCACCTGCGAGGTTTATATCTGGTTGGACTTTTCCAGCATAGACCAAGACAGCAGCGCGATGGAAGAACTGAAATATTTGAGAGAGATCGTCGCCGCCTGCGACATCTTGTTCACTCCAGTGGTCGATGAGGGATTTGATCGCTGGTACCTTGACCACGCGCACGGCTCGATCCCCTTGCGCTCTGCAACGCTTGAACCCATTGCTCGCGACAAACATAATTTGACATGCACAAACATGGACCTGTCGCGAAAACGCTGCAGCATACTGATATTGAAGGAGGGAAAGTGCAAGATTAAGTGGCCCCATCCATGTCTTCCTGGACCTGCAATGGTTATGAGATTTCCGTGCTTTTGCAGGGAGCTGTCCCCTGTGAGCATTCGTAACCTATACGATGAATACTTGGCCGAGAGTTGGCACGACTACCTCAACCGTGGATGGTGTCGCATGGAGATGTTCTTTGGCGCCAACGTGCCCGTTGACGCCGCGCTCTGCCAGCGCGGAGCGTCCTTCAAGGGCGCTCTGAAGCACTTTGTGACGCAACTGCGGAGCAGGCCGCACGTCATATACGGCACCAAGGTGCGCCCTGTGAGCATTCTCATTACCACACAACGCTTTCCGTACCACGAAACCCGGAGCTGTATCAGTGTACTCTGCAGTAGGCTGTGCCAACACAAAGGAGAGAAAGCGAGGAAGAGAAAGAGAGAAAGAGAGAAAGAGAGGGAGGGAAAGAGAGAAAGAGAGGGAGGGAAAGAGAGAAAGAGAGGGAGCGAGAGAGGAAGAGAGGGAGAGAGAGAGAGAGAGATGACGAGCGGGAGAGAAAGAGAGGCGGAGAGAGAGAGAGAAACACAGAGAGAGAGAACGAGAGAAAGAGAGGGAGAGAGATGAAGAGAGGGAGAGAAGGAGGGAAAGAGAGGGAGAGAGAGAAGAATAAGAAAGGGAGGGAGGGAGAGGGAGAGGGAGAGAGACAGAAGAAGAGAGGGAGGGAAAGAGGGAACGCGAGGGAGCGAGAGAGGGAGAGAAAGAGAGAAAGAGCGGGAGGAAGAGAGGGAGGGAGGGAGTCGACACGGGGCCCTCGCAATGTCTTTTGTGCGCAACAAAAGCAGCTCGCCTTTCAGTAACCTCAGCAAGGGACCACACTACCTTATCAGAACGCAATGGATACCATGTTCCAGCTTTTCCACGGAGGTGCAAGTGACTGGACATAGCCTGTGGCTGCAGGTCGGGAGGGCTCCCTTTGCCCGAGCCTACAACTCAGCAATCTGTTCCCCAGACACGGCATTCTGTTTCTCCAAACGGCATTCTGATCCCCAGACTGCAGAGGGCAATCTGTTCCCCAGACATGACACAAGAATCCGCTCCCCAGACACGGCAATCTCTTCTCCAGACACGGCAATCTGTTTCTTCATGCACGCCAATCTGTTTCTCCAGACACGGCAATGAATTCCCCAAACACGGCCATCTGTTCCCCAGACTGCAGGGGCAATCTGGCCAAGTTTGCATATTTCCCCACCCGCCGCAGCCACATCCGAGACCAACTCGTGGGCTATCCAACAAACTAGCCCTCGAAACTCGTTTGTATCTGCTTGTTTAGCATCATGTTGGTAGGGTTTCCCCGGCACTTGTTGTGGTGCAGTTGAACGCAGGAAGTTATGACGTCTGGAGGTTGTGTCACCACCATCATCCGCTGGGATGATGGGGGGCTGGCTTTTGTCCGCTGATCTCGTGCCATTCAGTGTATGTGTGAATATGCTTGTCCTTGCGAATCCTTTGGCACCCCGAAGCCACAGGAGACTGCACTATGTACCCACGCCGGGGATCAAAGGATTCAGCACACACTTCGGGACACTCATCCGGATTCTCCGGAGCTCACTAGTGAAGAATGGGACCCCCTAAGCCTCGCTGAGCCACCCGAGCCCCTCTGCATCTGCACCGCCAGCGCACTGCCGCCTTGTGCCTGAAGCCGGTTCATCCCTGCCCCCCGAGCTGCGCGAGCCATATCTCCACCACCAAGCCCACGCGCAAGACCACCCCTCTGCTCCCTGAGCCTCACTGGGCCACCTGAGCCCCTCTGCGGCTGTCCTGCCGGCGCACTGCTGCTGTGTCTCTGGAGCCGGCTCACCTCCGCCAATCGAGCCACCCCTCCACCACCAAGCCCACATCCCACATCACCCCGCTGCCCCCTACAGCCTGATCTCAAGAGAGCTTGCCCACCCACGCCACGGCCAGAATGCCCAAGCGCTGTCCCAAGGGGCAGAGAACGATAAACTGGGTTGCCCTCATCCAAACTTGCGCATCGCCACCGACTTGCGCCTGTAGCCCTCTACCCCCAGCACCAACTCCCCGTGACTGGAGCCCTTGCGCTGATTGCCTTGCGAGGTGGCCGCGAACTTGCAATGCGCTCCACACTTGCGCTGTAACTGTCACGCCGCACTGTTCCTACGATCCCGTAGCCGCGGAAGACCGGCTGCACTATGTACCCACGCCGGGGATCAATGTGTATGGGTGTGTGTCAGGAGCACAAGGATGGCGCCGCACCACGCGTGCTCCCCCCATTGCAGAGCGCATGGCTGTCCCGATACAGCCCTGCAGACGGTAGGCTAACGGTTGATACAGACAGAGAGATCATCAAGTGGAAAATGAAGGAATTGGAGGCGTTCATGCAAGTGGTGGAGCCCTCCTACACCGGAGATCGCGATGAGCATGGCAAGCCGCATGGATTTGGAATCCAGGTTTGTACGTGAAAATGCACATACGCTTGTCAATCGCTCTTTCTATCGGTGGCTTCACACTCTCGCAGAGAGATCCATTGCGGTGCTTTTGGCACAGCCACACTGCCTGCTGCTTGTTGCAGGGGGTTGCGAATGTGTGGTGCTGTCAAAAGTGTCACCACGTGTGTGAGGAAAGATTGAATGTGCGGTCGTGTGTGAATTGCAGATCTTTCACCCCTGATAGCATATGCACTTGTGCCGCAGGTGTTTGAGAGCGGTGATAAGTACGTGGGCCGATGGGAGGTCGGTGCTTTCCATGGCAATGGCGTATATAATTATGCAAATGGAGGCAGACATCAGGGCGAATACAGGTGTATCCCTCCACATGGAAATCTGTGACAGGAAGGCACACTTTAGCATCAGAAAGGAAGCCTTGCGACATGGACTCTAAAATAGCCTCTCTGATCAAAACTAATGCACATGGCACCTTTCAATTCTGAATCGAGCCGTTGCTTGTGACACCTTTGCACTTGTTATTTTGCAAATATCTTCCCAAGCTTGATCACTGATGGAAGACGTGACGAACATTCCATAAAATGTCAACGCTCTCAAAACGAGTTGGATCTGAGATTCAGCTCGGGGGGAGGGGGGGAAGATGTTGTTGATGCTGCAGAGCGGGGAGTGCACACGGTCAAGGTGTCTACCACTATGCAAATGGTAGTGTATACCATGGGGAATTTGAGGGAGGTCAGCGTTGCGGCTATGGAGAAATGCACAATGAAGATGGCAGCGTTTACAACGGTGCATGGCGGGGGAACTCGCCGCATGGAGAGGGCGAGATCGTTTATCCCTCAGGCGACAGCTACCGCGGAACTTGGAAGCAAGGCTTGAAGCACGGGTTTGGGAATGAGTGGTTTGTAGGGGGAGACGTGTATGCGGGCGAATTTCTAAATGGCCTCAGGTGTGGGCGTGGGACATATAAATGTGTAGATGATGGGAGCACATATGTAGGTGAGTGGCAAGAAGACGTCTATCACGGGCAAGGCATTGAGTATTACAAAGATGGCACCCAGCACAGTGGAATGTGGGAAAAGGGTGAAAAAGTTTTGTAATTGGTCGCTTGGCAAGTGCCGTAGCTCCTCAACTTTCTGTGAGCATTCGGAGCTGGTTTCTCCAAAATCGATACACACTCAGTAAACACTAACATTTGTATAGTTGGGCCTCGTGCCATTCGGTGTGTGGCTTAGAGGGGCAGGGTGGGGTGGCAGCCTCATTCCGTGTCCTCCCTTGATCTCCGGGGGGAGTGCCTCGGTGCCCGCTTCTGGCTATGCTTTGATGCATCTTCCGTTGTCAGATCATTGGTTTGCATTCATCGACCAATAGGTTTCATTATTCACCGTACTATGGGCCACAAGGGAGGCGCCACCAGGATCTGCTTACTCTGGATCAACATGCAGAGTTTGCGCAGTATTGCACAATCTCAAAAATGTATTTGTAGCGGTGATTAGTAAAAACATTCATCCATTCACGCTGCATCTCGTCGGTTTGAGATTTATCGAAGCAAGTGAGATATCGCCATAGCCCTGCTCTATTCCTGAATGCTTCTCACGCCTACGATAGCAGGCCGCGGGCCTCGTGCCATTCATCTTGTTTTGAATTTGATTTACGGCCGTGTGCAACGCATAGTAGGAGTATTATTTGGACAACGAGTGACGTGTTGTTGCGATTTGCGTTATGTCGGTGGTTGTTAGACCTTTGAGAGCGCCTTGCGTTTGTAAGTGTGCGTGTGTGTGTTTGGCGACAGTTATTTATGTTGGCGTGTGCCCACATTTCCTGGACATAACTGTTGAATTCTACTATACTTTCATTATTCTAGGAACCATTTTGCCACATGCCTACATTAGCCTGACATATTTTAATACTTTCATTGTTTTTTTATAACATGCAATCGTGCAGGCGTAAATTAGTTGTGCAACGAAAAATATGGTTACAATATACTTCATTATAGGTTTTCGAGGATGTGATGGAGACAGTGACTTCCACCCCCCTCTTGGGTACGGGAGCTCCAGTCTCTGCGTCACCCTTCGATCCGAGGTGCCATGTCAGCACGACTTCGTCCGAGCCCGATAATTAAGCCCTCAAGTTAATTTATTATCTCATCTTAGACTGTGAACTCACTCAGGGTTTGCACCTGCCTGCTTCTGAGTTGCTGTGTACCATGATAAATAACCACCCCGTGCCTATATTTTACCATTCACATAAGGTTATAGCGCCTTTTCACTGGCAAGTGCTCGCCCGCTCGCTCGCTTTCTTTGATCCCGCACCGTGTGCGGTTTGCGCGCCCCTTGGACCCGCAATTTGGCAGAGCACCCTCGTCCTCTCCGCCTTCATTTTTTCGCCCCGGTGCACTTATTTCACCGGGAAATTCTTCGAGTACCCTGCCCTCGACCCGCACGCCTACTACCGCGTTCGGCCACTTCGACATTCCACGTTACATGATTCCCAATAACGTGTCCGCCGACTGCATTTCGTCCCTTACCAGCCGTCTGCGGGCTGCAAGGCCCCATGCCGGGGCCTCCTCTGGTGTCAGCCCCGCCTCCAGCCCCTACGCCGACACATATGTCGATCCGGCGGTGCCTGTGGCAACGCTCCTTGCCCGCCCCACGCCGGTATCGCGTTCGCCTACCTTCATGGAGTTCCACGACGACGCTTCTGTCTGGACATCTACTCCTGTTCGAGCCTCCCAACGCTCCGAGTTCACCAACAAACTCGATTACGCCTTCGCCTACGGCGAGGAACTGGCCAAGCTTATTCGTTCCCATGGATTTAAGTCCAACGTGGGTCTCTCTATGGATTGACCTGACGCCGAGGCTGACTTCGCCGCGTCCTCCTGGCCAACATGTCGCACGTGCTTGGCCCGATTTCCCGCGACGAGGTCTTCAAGGTAGCTTCTGGATATGGACTTCGCGAGTACAAGGCCTACCACTACAGTATACCGTCAACGAACGAGCTCATTTACGCCGTGTTCCCTACGGTTCTTCGCGGTATGTACTGTACGACGAGTCCGCCCGCGTTCACCCGCACGACGGGCGCTGCGCTCTTCATCAGCGGCTACGCTTCCACGTCGAGGGCATTGGCGACCCAGACACTCACCGTTTCTGGGTCCGCCTCCGTGCCACCGTCATCGACGAGACCCTCGAGCCCGCCCCGCAATTGGCCGTCGTCCGCACCCTCGCGGACAAGCATCGCAGGCTTCACCCCGACTACTCCGACCGCAACCTTGTTGAGGACGTCTACGCCGTTCTCCGTTCCTCTGCCTCTGCCTCCCCCTACGCCATCCCCTTATATCTGGTGTTGCTGCGCGAGCTTGGCACCGCCCATGGCCACACCATTGCCTCCTTGCCTTACGGCTCGGTAAGATTTTTCGGACTCGTCCCTTGCTCGCATCTCCACTCGACCCCCTCTAGTGGTGCTACCCGAGGTGGTGGCGGCGGCAAGACCAACGTGGGGTCCGCCTACAATCTCGGGCGGCGCATTTACGAGGGGAAATGGAAGAAGCATGACGGCGGCGGCCGCTGCCTCGTTTGGGAAGGCACCGGTATTCCGTGCATCACGTGCTTCCGCCTCTGGGCGGTCACCACTGCCCCCTTGGATTCTGATGGGATTTGCCCCTACGTATGCACCCAGGCATTTGAACCTGGGCGTGCCCCAACTCATGCCCCTGCGGCCCCTCCCAATCCGCCTCCGCTTTCGGCGGCACCGCAGGCTCATGCACTTCGAGTCCTTGCCCCCGCCGCAGGACGAGACGTCAGAGCCCGCCGCCATGATGAGCGTCCGCATACCCGCGGTGCCACCTCCATCAGAGGGCGGCGTCCATCTTCCCGCTGGCTGGGTCCCTGGATTTGCTGGCCCGCCTCGTGACGATGAGGCCGCTCACGACCCGCAGCCCTCTGCCCTCACCGTCCGGCAGCACGATGCCGAGGAGGTTGAGGACTGGTCGGCCTTCCACGACTCCCCAATTTATGCTCCATCGACCACTGCTGACCTCAAGTACGATCGACGATTCAGCCTGCGGCACCACTCTTGGTGCCACTCCGGCATCACGGAGTGAAATTATGTTATGCATTCTACTGTCACATGCTAGACCCCTGGATGCAGTTTGTTCTGGGCCAACGCCCCAGCGGAGATCCGTAGCTAGTTGGACTGAAAAACGTTCCTTCGGGTCTGTACCATTATATGTATTCTTAGGGTTTGGGGTTGTGTGCTTGTAGTGTCACCTCACCTCTTCATGGGGAGGTGGCGGTGGCATGGAGACAGTGACCCCCCTTGGGGACCGGGGAGCCTCAGTCTCTCTGTCACCCTTCGATCTGAGGTGCCATGTCAACACACCTTATTCGTCCGAGCCCGATAATAAAACCCTCAAGTTACTTTATTATCTCATCTTAGACTGCGACCCTCACTCGGGGTTTGAAACCTGCCTGCTTCTGAGTTTCTGTGTACCATAATATATAACCACCCAGTGCCTATAGTTTACCGTTCACATAAGGATGCTGATGCGCGCACGATTTTCGGAATGTGTGTCGCGGCGCGCGTGTGTGTATACCGATTCTAAATGACGAATCAACCCCGATACAAAGCTGAAGCAATTAGAACGTGATCTAAATAGTTTGGTCCAAATGTCGCCCCTCCCGCCAGCACGATTATACGCTACCATATGTCCTCCAATAGTCTTTATGATGCAACCATCGCTCGTGCATCTCCTCCTGATATACAAAACATCATAATGGTGGGGGAAACCCCTATCCCAAACGTTTGGAATGATCTTACTTGATCCGGAGTTGATGACATTAGAGTAAGCAACATATCAACAACGGCAAAACTCTATATGATTATCACTATCATCCAGCCCCCCATATTTTGCCCTTAAGACGCATATGAGTTTTCAAATTTAATTTATTCGAAATGTTTACGATTTCAAACGCAGACTACTCCTCGATGAACAATAATGAGGCGTTTGGACTCCTTTCACACAAGTGGCGCCTTCCGGGGAAACATTTCGGAATATGACTAATGCGTTTGACTTGTTCGTCCATCCACCCAAAACCCGGGAGACTGGAAGGGGGAGGCCGGTTCCCGGGACCCACACGGACCCCTTACGCCAAGGGGGTTGCCGTGACCCCAACAATCTTGGCATTCCGGTCTGCCAATCCGCAGCCAAGGAACCAACATGTGTGCCCTGGACAAGGTACATACGACGATTAATGCAAATTAAGTAAAGACTTGTCCTACTATGTTTGGCATGTGTCTGTCCCACACTTGAGTTCAACACCTTAAAAATGTGACATCATCCAGGCAGGGCAGCACCTTCCCATATACATGCAACTTCAAAGGTGTTAACATTGGCAATTCCCTCACGAAAAGCATGTACGAAAATCATAGAGCTCAAATAACAATAATGGTCGTGCAAGACTCATCATTTTGATTGCACAAACGTCACTGAAAACACACAACACACGGCTGAAAATGGTATGCATACCTTCATCCTACAATACCCATATTCTTGTCTCACTAGGTTATCCTTGTGATGTGGCCACTTCCAATATCAGATAAAATTGAAGCCGCATTCCGGGATGCCATCCATGGGGGTACTTCCGGATCAGCAATCCGCGGCACCGGTGCCCTGTGATTACCCCATCCACAAAGATCCACAATTAAAACTGGCATCCCTCCTAACAAATATGCTTTCGGAAAGGGCAATCACGATGCCGTATGCGGGATGGTCTTTAATTCCGCAGGGGAATCTGAATGGTGATGCATGATATAATCAGAGAATGAGAAAACGGTGCACTCCTCGGGGGAATATGGTTGTGAAAAACACAAGGATGTCCAAATCTCGTAGTGATTAAGTGAGGAGAGCTCAGAAATCACGTATTCATAGATGGGCACTCAGGGAATCCGCCCCTCGGGCAAAATCGCATCATGCACCAATTTGTGCATTATATTCCCTATTGGCCAAATTGGTTTGCTTGTGATACCCTATCAAATAGGATCCCACAATTGTATCCATCACACAATCACAGGGGGGGGGTACGTCGGATGCACCTGCTAGCCGGTGCCGGAGTGGTTCTAAGAGAAAACCATTCCTGATCGGCCTTCCATTCACTCCATCGGCGCTCTCCGTACCAGTACGACTCACGCTGCTCCATCCCCAGGTAACCCTGAGCCCCAGGCCCATGTACCATTAGAAGAGTTTTGCATCAGGATTTGACCTAGAAGGGCGACGTCTCCGCCTACAGCAACAAAGCGGATTCTAATTATCGTGGATACCAGGTGCGATCCGCAGTAGGGAGGGAGGCTCACCAGCATCCAAGCTCTAATGCCATGCCGGTGCGCGAACAACATGCCCGCCAGTACCGTGGCGGCAACCGCCATCAGTAACAAGCCCGTCTCCGCGGCCATCTGCAGGGAGCTCTCTGCGCAGAGCTCCGAGGCGCCTTCAGTCCTCCCACCACGCAGCTCAACACCAGGCGAGCTCAACACCTCACAAATCGGATCACGTCCCGCTACCCACTCGGATGATGGACGTGCACAGCAACACAAGGTATCACACAACACCCTGTGCTCAGGGCTGCGATTGCTACCCAGTACCAAGCCGACGAAACACCGTGTTCCCCGCAGGATGTGGGCCCTTCTTGCGGATGCTTTTTCCTGCTATCAACGAACTACTGTCAAAGCACAACAAACCTACCATTCTCCAACGCGTGCTGCAACTGTTCCTTGGTTATTGCTGTATCCGAAGCTGTAGTGACACGCAATTCATCCCGGGAGGTCAACGTCCCGCTCCACCGTGATAGACGAATGACTGCAGAATGGACATACCAGTGGCGTGGTATATACGGTATACACAAAGGCACAACACTACGCGAGCAATGGCAAAGATGCTTGGAGTGCCACAGCGCCAAAAAACAAAGTGCCGATAAAAACCATACAGAAACTGGAAAGCCGATCAAAAGTACACTAAAAGATGAGGGAAATTATCAAAATCCGACGAAACTCATCCGAGCTGCACAAAAATGCATTTTTGAAGAAAAACATGATCTTCGTTTGCGGGAGTTGGTCATCGTCACGCCGAAGGAAGTGCACACACACACACACACAATTCGAGCTCGGGGGGCAGGGATGAACCGGCTTCAGGCACAAGGCGGCAGTGCGCTGGCGGTGCAGATGCAGAGGGGCTCGGGTGGCTCAGCGAGGCTTAGGGGGTCCCATTCTTCATTAGTGAGCTCCGGAGAATCCGGATGAGTGTCCCGAAGTGTGTGCTGAATCCTTTGATCCCCGGCGTGGGTACATAGTGCAGTCTCCTTTGGCTACGGGGTGCCAAAGGATTCGCAAGGATAAGCATACACAATTCGATTACGGAGGCGGAGGAGTCAACACACAACACCATCAAGCCAGTCGAAAAACAATCTTGCAGTGAATCGCGCTCAAGAGATCTAGCAACTCGAGTCACACATTTGAGTTGCTGGGACCTGCAGATTTCATGCAGCATAGTCTTATCCTTGACACATCTATACAATTATGTATAAGCTAAAAACCATAATATACTTTTTTTGCAACCCGCTTCTCGATCTCGGCCTTTGGCCCTTTACCCGACCGACGTGCACTCGCCCCAAATGCCGCGAATGTCGCGATGATGTATCCAACCGATGCCTCAGATTTGACCAATCGGAGCAACCAGCCCCGCCAATCCAGGAAGGAGCGTTTTGCTCCTGCGGGTGAGAGGCGCTCACCTGTGGTTTGGATATGACGGCCCAATTCCGGATGACCCTGACACATTGTGATGGAGCGGAAGGCAGCATCCTTGTCCCCGCAAATCTGCAGCCGTTGCCAGCGCCTGCGTGTCCCACATCGATCGACAATCAAGTACGAATCGAACAAACAGTTCCATCCAGCTGGACCACCCAAGTGTCCAAAGAGGATCGCGCAGCCTTCCTAATCGCACCATCAAGCACTTGGTGCAGAGACGCGTCGTGCAAACAACTGCCGCAGCACACTCGCATGCTCCCACCTCTCACCAATCCTCCATGAGCCCGGCACCTACACCTCTGGTCCCGAAACCCTAAGTGTTATAACATCCCCCTCGCACAGGCGAGCCCTGCACCAAGCAGAGAACCCCAACCCCAGGCCGTGCGCAAATGATGTTCGAAACTCTGCCGTATACACCTTTCTGGCTTGCATGTTCGCTGTTGCCTGACTGGCTTTGCCAAAATGGCGGAATGCTTTGGCTCATGCGCGCTCCACTGCTTGCTGTTTATACGGAGCACAGTCTTGCTCGCAGCCTGTCCGCCCGCCATGCAGCGAACGGCTTCCCGTGAGAAGCGCACCTCGCTTTGGAGTTGGCCGGAGGAAAGATGGTGACGTGGAGATCCAACCAGTCGGCAACTCCCTATGGACACATCGAAGGGGAAGAGCGCTATCACCAGCCGCGGCACTGCTCGCTCGACATGACGATGCCCGCGTAATGCAGCAATGAAAAACATCTGCCACGTCCTACATGGGCATGACGGCGCCAATAGCGTCCGTCACTGTGCGTGCGGATGACGGTGCATGTATATGGCCATCGTTTTAAGTCGCCTGTGTTGATTTCTGTTGGGTTGTGTGGAAGAAATCGTGCTCGACTTCCGAGGGCTGCAAAGCTTCTGCCACAAGTCAAGAGAGCAGAAGGAAGAAATAGAGACGCTGAAGAAGCTGAGACGTCTGGGTCAATAGAAATGTTTCTTGTTTTTCCTTCGAAGTAGAAGATGGGTACCCAGAGGAAGCTTGCCAGATCTGCTAGGACTGACATACTCTTGAAGCAAAGATGGACCCCCACCTCATTTTTGAATTTCTTGCACCCGAAAAAACACACGCGGGGCTGTCACTGCATGCCTTCAACTTGTGGGAGGTGCAGGGAAGCGTCCAGGAAAAAAAAGGTGGAACCAGCTGCGGCTGAACTGGCAAGTCGAAGCGAAGCTCATCGGAGCAATACCCCCATGGAAGCTGGGCGCACCAGGTACGGCGCCTGATAGAGCAGCACCAGCCTCGAATCCTTCACCGTGGCCTGGATGGCGTGGTTGCTGTGCACTTGCCGTTTGGAGAAGGAGGCATCCTCCGCCATGTTCTCCACCTGCCGCGTGCCCAGCAACCTGATCTCCTTGACAACCGATCGTGCCACGTGGGACTGGGAGTGGTCTGTAGTGGGGGAGGGGTCTGGAGTGCGGGAGAAGGTCTGAAGTACGGGAGCCACACAGCAAGGAGGAGACGAGTAGAAACTGGAGAATTAGTGTAGTGTGGAGTGCAAGAGGATTCTGAAGAGAGGGGGGTAGCGGAGTGGGGAAGTGGCCTGAGGCAGGGCAGGTGCCTGGAACAGGATTCCATAGCGGAGGAGGGATCGCGGAGTAGGGGAGCAGAGGAGCAGGGGCGCAGGGGCGCAGGGGCGCAGGGGAGCAAGCGAGATTCCGCAGAGTATTGCCGAGAGCCTCTGATCCACAATACTCATTGTTCGTTGTGTGGGTGCGTGTGTGTGGCTTATCCTTGGACCGACTCCTTTGGGTGCGTGGGGGGGTGTGGGCAGGTCATCGAGATGCCGACCACTTGTCCGTCGCCTGGGAGCCCCACGAGGATAGCGCGGGTGAGCTGGGCTGAGTACCCTGAGCAAACGAAGCTGAGTTGCTCGGTGGCACTCCGCAATAGTTCCGGTGAGCAGCTCCACAAACTTGAGCCATGCAGAGTCTAGCTCGGGTATCTTGTACTGCACAGGCAGCGTCCGTCCCCAAGCCATACCTCAAAACCACTCACTCCCTTTTCTCGATAGGTTCCCCCCGATCATCGCTCTGCGCCCTCAACTGCATCATCACATCGACGCCGATCCTGTGCCCATTGCACCACGCGAGCACAGGCGACGATTCCCCCAGATGGGGGGCGCTGCGCAAATGCAATACGAATGGCGACACCTACAATGAGAGGATACGGGGACTCCAGGCTGTGGAATGCGAGCAATAGTATGAACACCATCTCTTTGCCACCTGAAGTATGCGGCATGCCGACGGGGGTTGGGCAGCAGGAATGTACGTGCTTGGGCGCCTTGAGGTGGTGGCTGAAGCGCTCGTGGTACCTCGTGTACAAGTCTTGCACAGCTTGGACCTGTGCATACCAAGCATAGCAACCATGTCAATCGCGCCATATGCTTCAGGTCTTGTAGGGGATCCTCTCGGTCCACATCCGACACGCTCATCCCTGCCTTCGCCTTCCTGGCATGCCTGGGAGCACGTGCAACCCTGCAGAGGCGGGCCCACTGCGTCTGACGGGGCCTGGATGACTTCCCAACTCGAGGCGGATATGGACAACTAGAAACCACTCTGTGGTCAAGGGTGCCGAAGAAGGCGGGAGCAAGGGCCAACCGGGAGAAAGGCGGCAAAAACAGCAAGGCCCTCAGGGGCAGCGGCAGAGAAGCCAGAGAAATGTAGCGCCTCCAACAGCGACTCCGACGTCCGAAAGCGCTCCCCCGTTGCATAGCCACCTGCCCAATGCCCATTTCCGATCCTCAACAGCTGCTCCAAGTCATCTTATGGAGTGTAAGGGGGGGGGCATGGCCATCATGTGTGGCCGGGCAGGCTGTCATCCATGCCATCTTTCAAAGTGTCAGAGGCGGCCATCGTGATCATGTAATGCCATCTTCCGCGGTGGCAATGAAGGGCATGCCCTCCATCTGACGTCATCTTGCACAACATCACGAGCGATCATGCCCCCTATCTGACGTCTTCTTCTGCAGTGTCCGGGCCGATGATGACCGACACCGGATGCCATCTTCTGGAGCTAAGAGGGCGGTCATAGCCACCATCTGACGTCATCTTCCGATGTGTCGGGGGCGGTCATGCCCACCATCCTTCATCATCTTCCGCCGTGGCAAGGACTGTCTTGCCAAACATTTGATGGGATCCTCCATTTGTGTCAGGGGTAGTCATGGCCAGTGCTTGACGTGAATTGTCTTAGCATCAGGCTTCGCTCTACTAGAGAGTGAGGGATGGCATCCGCAGGGTAGGAGGGCGTGTCACCTTCGGCATTCAGTACGCGCATACTGAAAGCATCCCTCAGCCCTCGCACCATGTTCATGCACTGCACACCAAAGCTCAATCAGCATGTGCAGGAAAGAGTCGACCGGCCAAAGGGCACACAAGCAGACCGGGGAGGACCTAGTGCGCCGCCAGGCCCCTGTGGAAGCGCACGCGCTGCCCACTACGCTACCTATTTTCGGTGAGTTACATGCCGACCATCTTCACACGCCAAAAGGCCGCCATGCGACTGCGTCAGCCGTAGTGACTTTACGAGTCGGTGCCGTTATCTCCATCTGCACAAGCCTAACAATGCTCCTCTTAGGATGCCACAACAGCTTGCTGGCATCTGCACGCGCCTATCAATGCTTTTTATTAGAATGCCACAGTAGCTTCCTAGCTGCTGGCCGGTGTCAGACAAATAACAGTGACAGGAGGCTGCCGACACCTTCGTGGCAATCTTCTCTGCGATAAGGTCTTGGGTAAGGGAGTCGCCCTTATCTTTGATGGCGCTCAGCCCGCCCCCCACCCTCCCCACTTCAGAGACCAAAATAATCAGACTTTGTACACGTGTACACGGAGCGCCACCCTACATGCCTCAGGGCGGCTTGCCAGGCGTAGGTCGATGGTGCTCACTACCAGGAGTGCAGTGCAGGGCAGCCATATCGCAGCGCCTCAGTTGCAGTGCGGTGCAGGGCGGCATAATCACAGCGCCCCAGTCACGGTGACACGGCTCCATGGCACGTCAGGAGGAGAAAAGATGCTCCTGGGGCATCTTCCCAATTTCTGAGCTTTGGGGTGATTTGTGTATGGGAATGCACATACATCGAGATAGGCGCTTACCCGTCATCCAGGATGTGTCAAAGACAAATTTCAGAGGAGGATATGCAGCAGCCTCGTACGGTAGATCAGGACCAGCAAAGGTCAAGTTCGTGAGGACAGCGTCTTTTATTTGTTGATGCTCGCCCTCTGCTCCCCTTCCCTTGCCATCCCCCTCATCCACCGATTCCCGTACCTCAGACCTCAGCGTTTCCGAGAGTGTGTTCAAGTTCTGGTAAAGAGAAAGGTGAGAAGCTGTAGCATGCATGGGCGGTGACCAGCAATCCGAGTTTTATGTTGTGAATGGCATCAGCATAACAAGTGACATTTGCTGGAAATCCAAAATCATCGGGTGGCGCACAGCCCGAGTTTCTTACGCGCCCTGCAGACAATATTGCGTAGCCATCATATAATAATGTGTCCGAGTTTCGAATTCCCCGTTTGGGATGATGTCGGTATTCCAAGTTTCTCTTGTGACATTGGGGATGGCACTCCGGTAGTTCCCCATCGGTTGCACATAGGCCATGGCGTGTGTCGGCAACACAACGTCGACATAGTGAGATCATTGGGTAATATCGTATTTCGGGTTTTAGGGTTTTTCGTGTTGCATGCTTTCGATATGTTCAGTTCACCATTTGAAGTTGGTGAATTCAGCTTAAGATATGCGGATGACGTTCATCACTATCGTGACAAGGTGGGCATTCCGAGTGGACATGGCATCGCCAATTTGAGACCCTCGTGCGATATTAGGTCAACGTTCTGTTATTTTTCTCAAAAAGATGGCATTCCGAGTTCATGGCATCGGCATTCCGAGCCACTAGAGTGTTATGGCTTCGCTATTTGATCCAGCCGGATCCCTCATGGGAGACACTCACACCACCTGCTGTTACCGGAGCAGACAACTGAAAGCTACGGGATTGCACTTTTGAAAGCACATCCTATGATCATCCAGAATATGCTGCGGGAAGAACATCAGTGATCTCAGTGATGAAGTGAGCTACTCTGTGGCCCCATTAGGGATAGTTGCGGAGTGCAATTATACGAGGATGCATGAAACGGAGGGTTCAAACACAAAGGGGAATTCTGCTGACACATGACTCTGACAACCACGGTGAGGATGTAGTATGGTCATGAGAGTCGATACAATGTGAATCGCACACAGCACCGCGCGGCACCTCTTACATCACCCGCACGCACGTCGGAGGTATGGATTGGTATGGTAGCACTCAAAACGGAGAGACCTTGTCGAACAAATGGTGACGAGAGATGCAGTCCTCCTGGACTCCTTTAGGAGGGAGACGCACCAATGGCGCACCCATCGAAAGTTGGAGGAACCCACTTGAGTTCGAGCACCAAAGCTCCCAGGTTGCCTGCGGGGAGCCCACAGCCAGTGCGCTCCACTGCGATTGTGAGAAGGCGATATGGCGCAGTGAGGATCACAGCTCAGCAGGTGACGGGAGTGAAACCTGGGCTGAGCCCAGGGGAGAGGCTTGAGTAGCATTGTAGGGTTCGGGGCGAGCACAGATGAGGGGCTTGAGTGGCTTTGTGGGGTAGTCCGGGGCGAGCACACGTGAGGGGCTTGAGTGGCTTTGTGGGGTAGTCCGGGGCGAGCACACGTGAGGGGATTTTGGGTCTAAATGAAGTCCGGGGCGAGCGCAAGGGAGCAGAAATAGCTGGAGGGATCGTGAAATCACAACCACGAGCATACCAATATTCTTGAAGTACAAACAGGCGGCAAATTTCTGGAGGTCGCACTTGTGGCTCGAAGGAAAGTCCCATGCGCAAGCTTGTTCCTGTTTCAATGAATCACTTGGGGCATCAAAACATTCCAGTCTACGCTCCCTTGAATTCTGCTTAACAGGCGTGCTTGTTGCTACACGGACTGAAATAGCGCACGCTTGTGCGGAGTCAATCAGTCCAGCTTTGGAATCTTTCCCCAAAGAGACAATCTGGCGAGCCGTGTAGGAGACTGCTTTTGTAACGCAGGTCTGAGGCTTTTCCTTGGACGGAGCCTTGCGAGTTGTCAGCAGACCTGAATAAGGGACATGCCCCGCCAGCAAGCCGCTGCCACAGGGTACTGGTGGTAACGGTATGGCAATACAATCAACTCGTAGTGCTCAAAAGACGGTAAAGTACTTTTGCTAGTCGATACCGTCCTCACCTGTGCCAGTGAAGCCATGGTAAGTGCCCTTCGAGCCTAGGGGAGACGGGAGGGCTCCAGACCCCTAACTGGTAGAAAACGAGGACAAGCTCCCCTCGCAGTGGGGGCAACATTTGAGCTTCTCACCAGTTGGAACTCGAGGTCAGGCTCCTCTTGTGGCGACCTCAAGAAACTCGCGGTTGTGTCGGGCATGTGGCCGAGCTGGGGCTTTGCATGTGGACATACGGCCGCCGTGTGCGTCTTATACCTTCCGGCTATGTCACAAAAGTCCAGCTGCGAGACAACGCGAAGGGCCAGCGTTAGAGACGCTATGTGAGGGACACCAGGAGACACAGCAGTTGTGAACCAACCGGCATTATGTGGGCCAGCAATATCCGAATAATGACATAACAACATCAAACCGTATCCTCCACTACCTGGGCCTCCGCAAGATCCCATCAAGGCCAAGCCACCGTCCAGGCCTCTGCACTGCACTATCGGGCAACGATGCACCACGAAACGATGTGGATAATCAGTTTCACCAACGCTTTACCCCTGCTTATGTCGATGGACCGCACCGTTCTGCCTTCAGTGTGCGCTGCTCGTTGCTTTGGATGCACCTTTGCCTCGACGCGGCTAGCGCACCTATCCTCAAAACTAAGGCACACTGGCTATAAGGTGCGACGCGAGTCCGAAATGTCACCGTCTGTAAGGGGATCGATCGCACATTTGCGCGCAGCATCTACGAGGCGCGACACAATTCCGACCGATAGAGATAGCTACCTGCTTGCAGCGCCTCGATGCTGGCCAGCTTAGCTTGCCATCGGGAGGCATATTGCAGACGTTGCACCCATCGTACTCTGCGCGGGCCGGGAACTGCACGTGTGATACAGCGAAGTGTACAAACACTCTCCTCCCATAAACGCAAGAACATTGTAATCATCTCGCGCAGCATTGAGTGCAGCACTGTATTTAGCACAAGGGAAACCAAGTCGAAGAAGCCGACATGTCTCAAACCTGTGCGCTACCCCCGCACGAGTCAACTATGCAGTGGTGAGGGTGTACCCGTCGTATTGACGTCGTTGACCGTGGACGCACACTTGGACAAGCGTGTAGAGGAAAGAACATATGCGAATAGTATGGCGTAGGCAGACGTTGCTCCTGGCATGATTTCGTCTCGATAATTGAAGGCGCTTTCGCTCCGCGATGTTGTTAGATCAAGACCAAACCAAAATCAGCGAAGGCTCGCTCGCTCAGAAGTTTCCAGTCCGGAGAATAGCACAACATTGGAAAATGAAAGAAGATAAAATGTCGGTGTTTCCGGTTTAAGGTAAGAAGATACACCGCGCGACCCCATTTAATATTTGTTTTTCTATCTGACGCACAACAGTGCGCATGCTGTACGTGCAAAGAAATATGAAACGGGTTGGAGCGAGTGCAGACGTAATCAACAAACGAAACAGTCAGCAGTCCAACTCAAAACTTGCGAGGGGGGCAACTGTGTCAGGATATAGACTGAAAGTTGAGGAAATGTTATCGGTTTTGATTATTTAGGCCTATCACATCCTATAACGAAGAGCTCCACAATCGAGTTCATCAGAAATGATACTTGAATTTCCTGCGCGGAGAGTCCACATGCGATGGGATGGGCCTGATTCCACATGCGATGCGATGGGAAGAATCAATGTTTACAAAAAAAAAAAAATTCCCACCCGACCGTCATCGTCAGCGTCATTCAGTTTTGTCATCATGATCATCACGATCATCGAGCTGAACGTTGAAAACAACAATCGAGTGGAGAAATTATGAATTGGCACAATCATCCGATCGAGTGCTGCCAAACGAAAGGTTTGCGAGACGAGGAAGACCGGAATGAAAGGCAGTCTTTTCGACAAGATTCTGATACTTTTGTTGTTGGAGTGCTTGGTCAGGCCACCCATATATTTATGTTTCATATTCGAGTGAGACAAGATTTGCTTACGAAACAGAGTGCTAGACTGGACTTGTGCTAGCGTATTGTCGCGTTCAGTTCGAGTTATCTATCTCAACATTATCTGCATACGAGGACAGCCAGTATATGTCTCTGTTATTATTCTGTGACATTTGTCTTAGGACTAGCAAAACTCTTGACTGAGTTCTCAATTTTATCACAGTGTATTACCTTTCTGAGCTTGAAGTCCAGAGCGCACCGCGAAATAACCTTGGCCACAAGGGTTCACAACAGATTTGGGCTCCACGCTTTACTCCCGCCGTCTGATGTATTTCTACTGCCTTACCGATGCTAAGGTTTCAAAGCGGAAAGCAGCAGCAACACGTTGAAAACCCAGCTGTGCCTCGACGTGTTCAACAGAAAATAGTTTGACGAGTCTTCCCTCGGTACACCGTGTTGATTCAAAGTCAGTGAACGGCTGTCAGCCGACTGCTTCGTGTGTGACAAAGCGACGAAGCTGCATACTGGCGGAAGTATCTGGAGCTGGTTATATTACTGCGAAAAACGCCGCGCCTTGAAGAGATACGTCAAGCTGCAAGGCCTGGAATATGCGCGCGTTGAGACCGGCGCAGCCTTGGTGAGAACGCGCGCCTGCGAGTGGATTGTCCAGACGAGAGACCCTTCCCACGCTGGGTAGGAAATAGACGTTCGGCGCGTCGCCATGAAACGGGAGAAACTTTGCACAGTAGCCCTGCACATCTCGATATGATGCCTGCAACGTAACGTTGTCTCCGAGAGCTACACGCATTTGGTCAGGTCAACTCGTAAAGTTTGACCTTCAACGAAAATGCATTTCGATCCTAAACGGCTGACTTACTGTCAACGGCAGCTCGTTGTTTCGATTTGACACGTCCATGAATTCTCACAGCGGATGTTGTCTTCGCGCCAACGTGTTTATTGCTATCCACGCCTAAACAAACGGCTGCGCTCAAATAAACCCAGTCTCCAGCCTTGTGTTTGTAGTTCCAAGCCTTATGAGGATTTTATATTTCCCTCGATCAGGTGCACCCTAAAGCCGCTTGAGCCACGTATTCTGGCATTATTGTTCATCATTTTGTACTGTGGAGAGCTCGACGCAGCGGATCCCAGATTCTACGGTGCGCTCGGAAGCCCTTTCTTGGATTCGGCGCCGGCGCCTACCTCTCAGCTACTCTTGTTTCCCCTTCTAACCTAAAATTTCAGCTACCGAAAGGCTCGTTGCGCTTGCCGCTGCGGTATCGGCCGAGCTACACTGCGAGCTCGTTGCTTTGCAAAGCCGCTTTCCATTGAGAAGGCATCTCGCAACTCATAAATACCGGCAACTCTTTGCAAGTCTCTCGCAACAGCCGTGTACCAGTGTGCATGTGCTGCGCTGTCCATGTGAGCATTTCTCAGTGAGGAAAAACAGACAGGCTATCTCTTTTAGCCTTCTGCCAAGACCAGGCTATCTCTTTTAGGTTTAAAGGAGTATTTCGCTTGTTCCAGGCCTAGGTGCTTGCGGCGGCAGCATGTATGGCTTGGGCGGAGACTGCCTGCCCGAAGACGCGAGCCCTGGCGTTTCTAGCGATTCTTCCTATTACAGAGGCGAACTCCCTCCACTTTCACCACTACCACCACTCTCACCACCACCACCACTCTCACCACCACCACCATCACCACCCAATATTCCACCTCCACAATGTCCATTGCCGCCTCCGCCTCCAACATCACTCGACCCTCCCTCGCCGTCTCCACCACCTAGTCCCTCATCCCTTGCACCGGATTATGGTGTATATTCTCACCTCATTTATGGTCTCTCGTTGGAAGAACGTCGGTATCCACCGCCGCCCTGTTCACCACCTTTGCCCTCTGTAGTTTCCCTCCCCACTTCTTCTCCCACCCCTGTCCCCACTGTACAGCCAACAGCAGTGCCTACAGCACAGCCCACAGCACAGCCCACCCTCAGTCCGACTGCAATACCGACTGCAATACCGACTACTGCTCCTACCCCCTCCCCCACCACCTCGCCCTCTGCTGAAACCTCAACCACCGCTCCACCCATCTCCAAGGAAGAGGATTTCTCTGTGACATTCTATGGTTTGTCTTCATCTATCATCTGCCCGCCATCAGTCACGCACCCTCCTCTCCCTGCATCAGCGTCGATGCCCACTTCAGTGCCCACTGCGATTCCCACTTCATCCCCAAGCACCCTCAGTCCGACCCCTTCAGCTTGCACCTCATGTTCCGATGGGCAGAAGCAGCGTACAGGTAACCTCTTGCCACGTCAGTTTGGTGTCAGCCAAAAGTTGATCCGAGAAGTGGCCTAAATACTGCCGCTCTCAGCGGTGTTTCGGGATAGCAAAACAGCTTAAGGACACCTTCGTACAGCTTTGTTTAGGGTGTTTCAACGCTGTAAAACGGCATAAGGAACAGTGCACCTCCTCTAATCGCGTTGTCTGATGAGTGAAATAGAGCTCGGAATTAGAGCTCGTCAGGATAGTTGCCTTCCTGGCATAGGATCAGCATGCTGCTCTCTTTCAAGATCCACAGTCTAAAGCACTCCCATCTTTTATGCACCACGCATGTCCTCTACCTGGCTGCACCCATAAGTAAATTCAAAAGATTGGGCACGGCAGCTTCTACACCCGAAAGCTCACTGCTGCTTGTTAAACCGCGGCTTGCTGTGGCACACGAGACATGCATCCCCTGAGAATACGGGTGAGTGACAATTATCACAACTGAAACACTTGAGAGAACGGGTTATGTGCCTTCATCTATGCAGGAACTGCGAGCACCGGAGATTGTGACTGCGTTGAGGTTCTCAGTATCGGGATGGAGCTCACCGGTGACATCGCTGACTTCAATACCACCCTCTTTGTCTTGGAGATGGCAAACAATCTCGAAGTGTCCGTGAACCGGGTTATACTTTTGAGTTATGCAGCAGGAAGTGTGGTCGTCACATTCGATGTGGAAGCCGCTGCAAACACCTCAGACCTCACCGTAAGTTCTCTCTTCGCCAAAACAGACACGTAGCTCAGGGCCCCAGCACTGCAATTCCACAGGGCATGCGAGCATCCTGGCTGAATGCCAGCTCTGATCGCTCTCTGCATGGAAAATTCTGCAGGAAATGCCTCTCGCCTCGTGCCGGCGTACCTGCCAGTTGTCGAAGCAAAACTGCAGAAGGCTGATTCCCAGGGCCACACCGCTTCAGTCTTAACACCGGCAGGAGTGGGTATGTGAAAGTGAAATGATTCCCATTTCAGTACATTGCTAGTGCCTATCTTCCTGTGATGGTGTTGGCTGCGCCTTTGTTATTCAAGCATTTGGAGGGCATGGCGGGTGACCCTGTCTTTGAGGTGTGCTCAGAATGCAGAGATTGAAGCCTATATAGATGTCTTAAACTCCAATGATCTCAACTTGGATACCAGCTTTGGTAACTACACGGTCACTTTCATCACCGAGCCACCTGCACACACCACACCGCCACCGCCACCGCCATCGCCCAGTGATAACAACGGCTCTGACCTTCCGATTGACATAGGAATCACCATAGGTGCTACTCTTTTCCCTTCTTTTCTGGGTATCAAGCCCTTGAACATCCTCAAGTTCTTATTTTGCATGCGGAATAAGATGTGCTATTGGAAAACAGGTGTCTTTTCCCTATGCCCTACTAGTGCCTTGGTTGATTGGATAAGAACAGTACAAATGTGGTCATATTACGGAATCAAATCTTTCAATAGTCTCTTGGCTGCTTCACCTGCGAATATTGTATGCCCTAATGCGGAATCTGGCCAAGTGAGGCTAAGGGTTGTGTGCTGATGATATATAGTAGAAATCCCTGTCTCACATCATACACACCGTTGTGGCAGGCTTCTCAGTGAGCATGGCGATGATTTGCTTGTGTGGAACTCTCGGCTGCATCCGCTTGCGAAGGAAGGGTGCAATGGTTGTGCACCAGTATGGTGGAACTACCGGGCAACCACCATAGCTGAATACGATTTTATGAACAGTTGTGCAACTGACTATGCAATTCAGTGAAATTCAATGGAACATGGTGTGCCGAAATGAAAGACTCCAATTTGGCAACGCTTGTGTTCAACGAGAACTTCGTGATTGCCTGCCCGTTTACTCTTAGATAAAATAGTTCATGAACTGGAGTTCATCATGGTCATTTAATCGCAAGCTTGAGCCAGCGATATTCGTGTTAGCCATGTCTCGGTTTATGAAGCAATAATTAGGTAATGTATTCTAATCCATGTACATTGCGGAAGCTATAAAGTGTGATTCCGGAGCCCGTCTGTGACATTATGGTACTTTATAATTTGCTGTCAAGGTATTGATTATGCATACACGGGGGCAATTTCGGCTTTATAAACATGATTGCAGTAAACTCATGTGCGGCGTGTGATGGATTAGGGGACGATCTACGTATACATTAGTCAAGAATCATTAACCATTCACATTGATGGGCGGCGCTTTTAAGGCGGAGCTCGTCCGTCGCTAGATACAATGCACGAGCCCGGCGCTAGTGTCGAGAGAGTTGAAGCGCAAAACAACGCCGCTTCCAGGGATTCAATTAAGGGTGGCGCAAGATTCCGTCCAGTATTCGACTAGCAAACATCATTCCGACGGAGGGGAGCAGCCTACTCGCCTTCTTCCGCCCGCCCGTCGTTGTCACACTTCCGGTGTCGAAGCGAGACTTCTAATGGACAGCCCCGCGCGGCAGACGAGTGGCATAAAATCTGTGGCTGCGGCGTGCTCACAAAATCAAAATACATCGGGTTATCCGCAATTACATCATCGCATATTTGCTGTTTTTCCTGACAAATCCGAACAGAGATGGTGACCTCAGTATTCTGACTGTGATCATCATGTATCTGGTTTTGTGGTTGACAACCTTAATGTTTGGCGCTTATTCACCATATCGTCCAATTCCATCGTCTCCAATCTAGTACTTGAAAATATACGAACCGCATTTTGTGCAACTAAAGTGCGTTTAGGTCAATTGCTGGTGACGTGCAAGGTACGCACTTCACCTTAACACCTTAAGGTCGTATTCATTACCGTGTAGCGTATCGCCGCAACTGCTACGCTCGAGGGTAACCTATATTCTATCTGTATGAAATACCATATATCGGAGACATGGACACGGTCCTCCTCTCCGACATATCTTGTATGGCCACCGAACACAAACTAATTAATGCGTAATTTTCTCAGAATAAAGCATTTCAGCGGGGTGGCCTAGTGGCAAAAGTGGCAAAAGAATGCTTATCGCTGTATGATGCTCTTATTGTCATCTTGAATAAACGTTCAAATCGAGGAATTAGTGTTGGCTCGGCATACATCCGATGAAATACCGTATTCCAGTCCTCACATACGCCACATCCGATTCATGGCATATTCCGAAAAGTGCTCCGAAATTCCGTCATCGTACCCGGGTAGTCTACGCTGTCGACAAAGATTCATGACGTGCATGGTAAAACGCTTTGGGGACCCTTTATCGGATACGGGTTTGGAACAATGGGGTGGATTATTGCGTGGCAGTACACACGTATAACGACAATATTGGTTCCTATATTATTTCGTTACTACGATATTGGTTCCTATATTATAAGCCATCGCGTCACGCGAGATTATTCACACACCATAAATGGGGCGCGGGACCAATATTGTACATGGCCACTCTGTAATATTGCTATTGCGCAATGGATGGGTGCTCCGCCCCATCGTGCATTTTGCCGTGCTCGCATGCCACAGTTACTACTTAGAACTACGCATGCGTTTTTTCAGTGAGATGCGGCACATATGATGGTATGATGATGACTGACGGGTCCAATGCTGTGGTCATGGGGCATCAATGATTGGCACATATGATGGCGGTGCGGTAGTACAGCACATCTGCGAATCATCCTCACAGACTGATATATATTGCAAAATAAACACGTCGCGCCAGTCATACGTATGTAAGCAGATGCAATCCAAGTGATGTACTGTGGCCGGATGCGTCTGTATATCGGTACATGCACGTACGTTGTTTTGGATAGAGTAGATATTCACTATCTACAAAAATCCCCTAAATGCAAACACCGATCTAATTATTCCGACGGCCACCTGCATTTCTGCGGAGCACTCCCACCCATGCCCTCGCCATTTCCGTTTTTATTTAGAAAGTATATTGTTACACAATTGTAATATTCGTATGCATTATCCACTTCGAGCTATCGATTCATTCCAGATAGAAGTTGGGAACCATGTGCATCAACGAGGCCCGAGCACTAATGGGCGGCGGGTCCTTGTATCTACTGCTCTTGGGCGACGCACAGGCCAACTTGACTGCTCCACAGAATCGATCCACACCCCATCTGATCGTTAGTTGGAAGTAGGTTAACATCGAGGCCACCTTCCTGGAAGCTACACACCGACCAACATGTAGCAGCGCAGAAAAATATACTATCACAAGCATGCATGCATCAAAGGCTGTAAAGGGAATACCATATAATACTGGTATATGTGGTAAGCCACCAAAACCAGGAAAATGCTTCCAATCACAGCGGCGGCTACAGGAAAGCTTTGGCTGAAGAAGTACAATACTGTCACGCTCCAATGCATGAACTCTATCATCTGTGCAGGTCCCCTGCAGCATATAAAGTGCAAAGCCACAAAACTGTTTTCGAGCCCTCGTACCACCCGCTCAGACACCAAATGCAATCTGTGCACTCAGCTCCCCATTTTGAGGAAGGATCGAATCAATGCATCAGGTGGGTGATTGCGTGCCAAGGAAACTTTAGGTTATTGCTCCGTAACAGCATTCCAAGGGCAGTCTCACTGGTGTGTTACATTGGTGAATGTGTGAAGAGATCTAAAAAGACTGCATATTGAGCATGAAGAATTTATATGACTAAACCACTGCTTCTCAGCATATTAATGCTACATGGTATGTACTTGTGAGTATAAGATATGCCATCATACAGCACGGTCTTCTCACTTCATCACAGTTTAGCAATCATTGCTAAATGGGTGCAGTACGCACAGGAAAGTGGGCAAGAGCTTGTGGCACACCTTAAAATGCCCTCCGAGCTGTAAGTATCAGCCATCTGTTGAGCAACGAGTGAAGTATACTTGTCCTTTTGTCGAATTCTCTTCATTTGCACTTCACGCCAATCGGTTTGGTATGTTTCGTTAACCTTATCCTTTTCTGTGGCATCCTGGAAGTTTACGTATTCCCATAGCACGAGCCCTGCGTGACAAGGTGTCTTCGAATAATGGGTTGGCCCTAATGGCTAAGGTGGGGAAGTGTGTCGGTTGCAAATGGTGGTTGAGCACGCACGGCTGGCTGGGGGTGCGCGAGGGGTGGCGAATGGGGGTTGAGCGCGCACGGCTGGCTCGGGTTGTGCGAGGGGTGGCGAATGGGGGTTGAGCGCGCACGGCTGGCTCGTGTTGTGCGAGGGGTGCCGAATGGGGGTTGAGCGCGCACGGCTGGTTCGTGGTGTACGAGAGGTGGCGAATGGGGGTTGAGTGCGCAAGGTTGACTCGAGGTGTGCGAAGGCAAATGGGGGTTTAGACGGAGGCTACAGGAGTCGTACGGAATACGTACAGCCACGGGTTTTCCGGTGGTGTTGCTGTTGCCACGTTCCAGTTGTTCCTCGTACTCCAGGTAGCCGGCTTCGAACAACGCCTTCGCTCGGCACATCACGTCGCAGAGGTTTGTAACATACGGCACGAGGTCTGTCTCTGTATACTGTTCCTCAAGGCGAGGATCGGTGCCCAGCAGAGACTCGTGGTGCTTTTGGCGGCGGAGGCGGACAACAGTCAAGTTCGGCTTGTGCTCGCGCGGGCGGCCCGGGAACAAATTCATCGGGCTGCAATAGCGACAGCAGCCACAGCGTTTCAGTGCAGATTCGATCGCTGTAGCTGTTGGAAGAGCCTCGCATATTAATTTTGATCAAGGCGACTGGAGATCCCTTGGGTCTGGGGATAGATGAGATACCCTTGCGGAGTGTAAAAGGGTCTTTGGTGACGATCTCCCGGCCATTGAATTGTTGATGTGTTAGTCGGTTCTACGATCATATCCGCAACCTAAGGAGGTGGCGAATTGAGAGGTTTTCAGCTTGCCGTGGTATGTCTTACAGAAGAACCGCAAAAAGGGAAGCCGGAATTTGCGAGAAACGTGATCCGTAACGACTTTTTAGGGCAACACAGAAAAACGTGGGCCCATGGGTTGGGAAGATGCGCAATTGCAGGTATGCAGGATTCCGGGTCTAGAAGGCTTAGGGCGGCAGAGGGTGAAAAGTAATGCAACCTGGTCAGGAACGGCTTTCCTGGGACGCGTACGCAGATACGTCAGGAACTCGACCAACAGGGTCAAGTATGTGTGCCCCGCAGGCTCGAAGAAGTGGCCGCGCTCAATCTGCGCTCGCTCATCCGAAAACTTGGGATCCAGAAAAATGCTCTCCTGTTCACAGAGTACTCCAAAACCCCATGTTGTCGTCCCTAAGATGCACTTTCCTAGTCTGCGCTCGTGACACTTGCCTACCTTCGGCACCAATGGAAACAGGGTGAGAAGCGCAGAGCCGTCTGCGAGATTCACCCTCCAAGTGGGACTCGTCTGCACCTACGAGGTCACCCTCCAAGTGTGAGTCGCCTGCGCCTGTAAGATTTAACCTCCAAGTGGGACTTAAATGCGTCTGTTGTGCTCGAATTCGCTCCTGTGGAAGCCAGCCGGCGGGCCTAGTGTACTGGCGGGAGGCATCTCCTACAGAAGCCGGCGGCCGGGGCTAGTCAAGCGGGAGGCACCTCCTCTCTGAGTTCGCGGCCAGGAATCCACTTCTCCGCCAGGAACCTATTTAGCTTCTCTGGGGCCACGCAGCCGCTACGAAGACCACACTGCACGTGCACCCCACCCCTCACAACCCCACTTGCCTCTCGCGAGCAGCACTGCCGAGGCGTCATCATACTCTCTAGATTCGTTTCCCCTGTCGGCTGTCTTTTTCTTTATGCCTACAGACTGATCAGACTTATACGCCCGGTGCCTGTGCGCTCCCTCCCCTGCTTCGAGTGATGACTCGCGCTTATATCTCTGTCCCGGCTTTCGGAACAAGTTGCCGGGTCTCTCTCCACTCGCCCGCCCCATGTCCATCAGGCTCCGTCCGGCTCGAGGAAACAAGAAGGGTATGTAAGTTATCCCGAAATCTCAATGGTCCACAGCGTGGAAAGATAAAGTGCTGGAAACGCAATAATGCTTGTCACCCAGTTCGGTAGGTCGCAAAATTATCAAACCCAGAAACAATGGGGCAACATGCAAGTAATAAAAGCGCAAAAATCTCTCCGTTGGAGAAGGAGGATTCGCGTGTCGCTTTGCGGCTTACTTCAGGCAGTTTTACAGGACCACGGTGGAAATCGTCCGAAACGGGAAATCTGAGTTCATGTTCACTCAGATTAGCCCGAAGCCGGAAGAAAAGCTTCGTTGCGCGCTGGTATTTGTTAAAATCTGTGTAGGTATAGTTTGCAGAAGCGATGGAGACAAGAGCGTCCAACGAAAGCAAACAAACATACCAATATATAATACACTTCATTTCACAATATTGCAAGGATTGAGGATATCATATGCTGTTCGTGCGAAGCAAGTGAAAAGGGGAGGGCTTGTCGAGCATCCTCGCGTGCAACATCTTGTGTATGATTGCGTAGTTTGGCTTGGTAATTCTCGTGCTACGAACGCAATGCAGGTCCGACACGTTCAGCAACTTGTATTTCAAGGAGCAAGCTCTGGATCTGTGGCACTCAATTCTTCGGTATCTTGTTTCCGCTATAAAACCGCGGTCAGCCTGTCGCCGTGGAATCTTCTAACTTACATGCGAATATAAGTCTGTCACGTTCCCCCTCTGTTTCGAACATCTGCTCTACAGCCCAATAGGGCTCTAATGTTGTTTCTTTTACTTCGAAAGATCATGATTGAACGAAAGAACAATAGAACAGATTTTGAGGGATTGCGATTTCTTCAGGTGACATGACATGACATGACATGACACGAGGAGGTGACATGACATGACATGACACAAGTAGAAGGTTCTAGGTTGCAGAGCTCTACACTGTACTGAACTGTACTGTTCTGTACTGAACTGTAGAGCTCTACGTCTAGGGTTCAAGTCAACAGTTACAACAATAAGAGTTCAAATTTCATAACGCACGCACGCGACGACCGACGCGACGACCGACGCGACGACCGACGCGACGCGACGCGAGGGTTACGGTTGATACCAAAAAATAAAAGTGGTTTTTTCTTTTTCTTTTTTGATACCAGGATACCTCGAACAGATCGAGATGTTGACTGGCGTCTCAGCGTCAGGGGCTCTATCAGGGGGAGTATGGTAGATACTAGACTCCCCCTGTCTATACTGAATACTCTTGACTCAAACTCTATACGACAGGAATACCCCCTCCTCATGTAAACTCTCCCCCCTCCGAAGTGGGGTACCCAGACAGCAAATTAAATTGTTAAATGCAATTACTATTTGCCGTACACTTACAAGAATATTTCTCCACACAAATATATACCAAGTTAATAACTTGTTTCCAATTCAGCACTAATGTTATTCTCACTAACTCAGAATGGAGGGAGTGACCCGAAAGTCTAAGTCAGTCTAGCCCGCTGCAGCTTCTCAGAAGCTGCAGCCTACCTCCTACACCAAGGCGCGGGAGGGTGGGTGTCGAACTTGACTTCAGTGGTCTGAGCTAGTTTGAATTTCAAATAAGTGCAGGTGCCAGAAATTCTAACAGCTAAATAGGCACCTACCGTGTGCCCAGCACCCGGCTCTGTGTCGCTTTGTCTACTCTACGTTTTGCGAACTTTCGTCTTAGAGAAGTCGTGAACTTTGTCCACCTGGGCGACACTCAGGAGCCTGTCGACTGGTCTGTCATCACTGATGACAGTGTTCGACCTCCTCCGAGTTTCCCGAGAAATAGCGCTGCCGCTACGGCCATTTCTCGCATAAACTCTCCCCCCTCCGAAGTGGGGTACCCAGACAGCAAATTAAATTGTTAAATGCAATTACTATTTGCCGTACACTTACAAGAATATTTCTCCACACAAATATAAACCAAGTTAATAACTTGTTTCCAATTCAGCACTAATGTTATTCTCACTAACTCAGAATGGAGGGAGTGACCCGAAAGTCTAAGTCAGTCTAGCCCGCTGCAGCTTCTCAGAAGCTGCAGCCTACCTCCTACACCAAATGCAGGCTGGCTTAGACTACCCCACGGCTCTGAGCATTGCCCAGCTTCAGTGCAGCCTGGGCCATGAGCAGAGGCAACTCCAGTCTGCGTTCTCTGGACATTTCTTCATACCTCTGATAGGCATCCGACATCCAGTCACCCAACATCTTTATTAAGGTGTGGTCCACCCCCAACTTAAAGGCCATTGTGGCACCCCCCCTACGGAAGTTGTGCCCCGAGAATTTTGAAGGGTCCATACCGGCCTTCCGGATTAACATCTTCACACTCTTTACAAACGTGGCATGAGTGAGGGGCACCACGCCCCCCCCCTCCTTCTTCCACACAAAGGCTGGAGACTGTGGCCCCTGAGGTGTCGCTTTAAAGCAATTGTCCACCGCAGTTACCGGGCACAAAGTACAACCAGTCTCTACCAGGGGCACTCGGTGCTCCCTTTCAAAGAACTGAATAGTCTTAGCTGACTTAATGACCACCCACAGGACCTTTAACTGGCCATCCCGGACAAAATCTTCCCGAGTGAGGTTCCGGAAGGGGTTGAAGGCCCCCTCCTTGTCACAACTATAGACACGCCCAACCCTGGGGCCGGGAGGGGGCCCCCTCGCAGCCCCGACAAAGGCCTTCCCTCCCCTTTGCGCTCTCAGCTTCGCCACTTCCCTGCCACCTCTCAGACAGTCATTCTCACGCCCGCGCCCAGTTGTCACCATTTTCCCCCACTCCGCAACATCGCTTTTCCCCAATTTCACGCTCAGATACCACAATTTATACCAGCCACACCACCGCCCCAATTTCACGCTCAGATACCACAATTTATACCCATTACACCACCGCCCCAATTTCACGCTTTCGAGGATACCACTGGTTTATACCGGCCCACCACCGCCCCAATTTCACGCTCAGGATACCACCTGACATTTATACACGATGACCACCGCCCCAATTTCACGCTCAGATACCACAAGCATTTATACCAGCCAAACCACCGCCCCAATTTCACGCTCAGATACCTCCAGCAATCCACGTCAGCCCGATGTAAATCTTGCTTCAGCAGACCACCAGGAAAGCAGATGCCAGCACCTACGTCCAAGGGCGAGCCTTCCTGACTGCCACCCTTACAGGAGTAAACCTCACAGTCACATCCCCTTTCGCGAGTCGAAACTCCGTGAAACCCGCGATCAGTACGGCGCCCCCCAGACTACCCCTTCCTCATAATCGGTCATTTGCATGATGACGCTTGTCACGCATCTCAGTTATACCCAAAACACGCCAACGCGGTACAGTACGACGCGTCACGACAACAGCACCATCGCACAGCAGCCACGGGCGCCACCCATGGCGTATCAGCCGTTACATCTACCCAAAACACCCCAGTCAGTTATTCAGCAGCACGACAACCACGTCACCACGTACGACACCAACGCCAAACTCGAACTACATTCGCCCTGACCCATTTCCTGTTCTACAAAATGCTTTCTCTCTGAACTGCCCCTGCCCGCACAACCGGGGCAACAGCCCGCCGGGCGTGGCGCGGCGTCCGCCGGGCCTGGCTGAGCCCATCTACGGCCTCGTGAAGATCAGGGAACATCACAGGCACCACAGCGCCTCATCCGCGCCACGTGGACGAAATCTCCTACTCGCCGCACCGGATCACCGCTGGCACCTGCAACACCGACGGGTACAAACGCGAAGCACTGCACCGCGCCCCAAGCACAGACGTTCACGGCAACTCGACATGGACGCACCACATGTGACACCACGTCACAACAGCAGCCATCATCAGAATGTAGTATCTCAAGAGTCACCAACGGGATGTAGCATTTGGCGACAGTTCAAATGAGGAAGCAGATCGCTGATTGGAGAAGGCGAAACATCGCGAACCGAGAAGACACAAAACGCCTAGCTGCAGCTGTAGGAAAGGAGCTTTTAAGGAGAATAGAGACGATTTCAAAACATTCTGAAGATAACACTGAACCTTTCAAAATCATCTTGGCCTTGCGTAAATTTGTATCGAATATATATATTTCCTCGCTGAATTTACAGCGACTCTGCAAATTCCCACGCACTAAGCGCCTGCTTGAATCAGTCAGGGACAGTTCGTCTCATACGCGCTCCCCACGTAGCGCATAGCCTGAATTCAGTGCCCCCGAACCCGCAACCCCGCTCGCGCGACCACACCGGTTAGGCGTAGATCCACGCTCGCATAACGGAAGGCGAATCCGCAGCGCTAAAGGTCACAGCTCCACGCAGTTGAGGTAAGCCCGAGACGCCGTGTGCTAAGTGAACGCTTTTCGGGTTTTCTTGCAAAGAACGGACAGTCGTGCAGGGACCCGATATGCACCTAAGGAGTCTGGAGCACCTCTGAATTCACCGCACGACAATAAACAGGCGCGCGAAAAGTGTACCCTGAATTCATGCTTGTGTGCGTGCGTTTGCGGTATGTGTGCGTGCCGCAGCTCAGCGTTAGCTTCACTCACTAACGCCGCTGCTGCTGCCTTCTACGTGTTCGTACGAAGACATCGTCTTCGTCGTTTACGACTACTTTTCTTTACCAAGTTCCTAAGGGAATTCTCAGGTGAGGCGCGATAGTTCGCACTCCCGTGAATTCCCACCCTAGGAGTGTTGAGAGGGTGCACGGCGACGCCGAGACGGCCAGCGGCTTTCCGTTTCAAAAACTCGAGTTCAGCACAAACTTGGAAATCCAGCACGCTCGGCTAAGCTCGGCCGCTTCAGACGACGTCACCGCTCAACACTCCTGACGACTTTTCAAACTCCCGAGAGTCAACGGCTCCTCTGCCCGGACCCCGCTGCGACCGTTTTCAAGTGTGCATTCACGCGCGCTCCGGCTGTATGAACGCAGAGTGGATTCACCACACTCCTTCGCTGCTTGGACACCATGAATTCCGAAACTTTACCCGACTGTGTTCTTTCGCTGTTGAGGCCTGAGCCGACCCCATGAATTCAGCGCCGACTGCCGCCACCTTCTTTGGGCATCCCCACTCGGGCTGGTTGGCCCAACGCGGGGGCTTAATTCAACCTTTTCAGCCAGCCCGAGCGAGTTGCGAATTTGGTATCTGCTGACTGCCGGACCTTGGTATCCCTTTTGGAGTCGGGCCCAGCAGCCCGTTTGGCCGTCGTTGCGTGGTTCTCGAGCTGGAGTTGCCCCTTTTCGCCTTCCCCTTCAGGACTCCGCTCTGACCCGGCACCTTTTCGTCAGGTTGCCTGTCAAGA
>LGRX02005433.1:0-21749 GCA_001247695.2 Cymbomonas tetramitiformis
CCCCAAAGCCCAAAGCCGAACCCCTGCCGGTTCCCTGACGGGAACTTTGCGGGTGCTTATATGTACGTCCTCCGAGTGCGCTACCCGACTTATGGGAGAAGGGTTATCGCATCCAAGTCATGTGCGCGGGAGGAGGCAACTAAACATGATGGCTGATTTATGCTACAGATAGTACACGGGTCTGTAGTCTCAGCTCAACCATAAAGGGCTCGCTGCGACATCCACTGCTCATAATTTTCTCAACGTTCCTTCGCCTCATGGCCGGAACGGTGTTCACTGTGACTGCTGTGTTATGTGCAGGGATTGCGGAAGTGTTTGGCTGTTTTTATTTTTCAATTCGTTTATTGCATATATGCGAACTCACGGTATTCGGTGTGTGCAGCTTGTGTCGCAGGTTTTCCGATGGCGAGGAGGGACGCACCTTTCTTGAGATGTGGAAGTCTAGGGCAACCTAGCTTGGGATGATACCCAACCACATCGGACTTACTTTGTTTTCATATTTTAATCTACTCACCTTGGATATGCATACAAACTTTGAGGAGCATCGAGGTTTGATAAGTTTTAGACTGATTTATCTTTTTGGGTTTGTGGCGCCATCGCGACCTCTTGGGATGTGGAAGTCAAGGTTGAGCATGCCAACCTTGCTTGGGTTCGAACCCAACCACATCGAAGTCTGAGTCCTTGTGCTTCAGGGAACTAAAATATGTATATCTTAGCAATATTTGTGGAAAGTCTCGTGCGCTAGAACGCACGGGAAGCCCTTGGCTGTTTGGCATGTATTGGGTTTGGGTCCATTCGAGCCCAAACCCAATAAATCTACCAAAGAAATAAACTGATCATTTCGCGAACATTGTATCTCAGTCCTTGAGCTTCAGGAAACTTAAAGAGATATATCTCGAGAATATTTATGGAAAGTCTCGTGCGCTAGAACGCACGGGAAGCCCTGAGCCGTCGCACGAGTGAGAATGGCTTAAGTATGTGTCACAACTATAATGGAATATTTCTATGATGTTATGTAATCGCTGTGGAATCGCAGGAATTTAAAAAATGCAACTTTTTTTCATTTTCCCAAAAAAATATTTTTTCAGGGTGAAATCGCCGAAAAACCGTTGTTTTTAGCTTGATTTGGCGTCCTACTCCATTATGCGGGTGAGGAGTGCAGCGATTCGTGGAATTGAGGGGTTTCACATATCACGTAATTAATCCTGATGGTCACCGCAATTTGAAATTTTGAAAAAAAATATTTTTTTGGCTCAAATCGGTCGAAAATCGCGGTTTTTTGCCTGTTTCGGCCTGTCGCGGGCCTGTTTTGGCGTTCTACGCCACTCGGCGTGTGTGGAGTGCACATATTCGTGGAAATGAGGGTTTTCACATATCACCTAAGCACTCCTGATGGGAATCGCAATTTGAAATTTTGGAAAAAAAAATTTTTTTTGCCCAAATTTCAACAGAAATCGATTTTTTTGCCTGTTCCGGCCTGTCGCGGGCCTGTTTTGGCGTTCTACGCCACTCGGCGTGTGTGGAGTGCACATATTCGTGGAAATGAGGGTTTTCACATATCACCTAAGCACTCCTGATGGGAATCGCAATTTGAAATTTTGGAAAAAAAATTTTTTGGGCCCAAATTTCAACAGAAATAGATTTTTTTGCCTGTTTCGGCCTGTCGCGGGCCTATTTTGGCGTTCTACGCCACTCCGCGCGTGTGGAGTGCACATATTCGTGGAAATGAGGGTTTTCACATATCACCTAAGCACTCCTGATGGGAATCGCAATTTGAAATTTTGGAAAAAAAAATTTTTTTGGCCCAAATTTTAACAGAAATCGATTTTTTTGCCTGTTTCGGCTTGTCGCGGGCCTGTTTTGGCGTTCCACGCCACTCCGCGCGTGTGGAGTGCACATATTCGTGGAAATGAGGGTTTTCACATATCACCTAAGCACTCCTGATGGGAATCGCAATTTGAAATTCTCGGAAAAAAATATTTTTGGGCCCAAATTTCTACAGAAATCGATTTTTTGGCATGTTTCGGCAAGTTGCGGGCCTGTTTTGGCGTTCTACATGTACGTATATTATATACTCATGCGTGCGAAGTGTGCATATTCGTGGTCTCCAGGCCTGTTTCAGTTGGAAATTTGTAATTGCATACGAGTTGCCATCACGAGGAACACAAGCCTGTCATTATCAAAACATGAATATAATTTGTTATTTGGATAACGATTAGCTGGAGCGCAATGGAAGCGTGTTGGACCCATAACCTAACACTTTTCAGGAAACATTTGCATTTCTTTTGCTCTTCACATCTCATTGCCAATAGGCACACTGCATAGCATTTCAATAAAAATAGCTTTATTTTTACATGCTTTTAAGTGTGTGAGAGAAAATCTCTTTTCGGAATATATCTCTTCTAGGCTGATTCATAGCTTCACATGCTTTTTAGGCTGATGCACAGGCTCCAATTTAACCATATCTAGGGGCGGCGCATGCCAGGTCCATAAAACGGGTCCCATGATTGCCGCGGCTGTGAGGACCACTCAGGCGGAAGCTGCCTTGACAAGGCTGCATTCAGCCTCATCGCCTGCCGTAAAGGCATCGTGACCAGCTGCTCAGGGTACTGCTGCTGCACCGCCAACGCATAACCCGGCAGCATGGCATCATGGGCCGCACGGCCGTGGGGTGCCCGATAGGTCTGCGCATACGGGGTCTGCGCAGGATACGGGTCCAGCCCCAGCATCATGGGCGGGTCCTGGGGGAGGGCGGCGAGGGCGCGCCCGTGATGTTGGGGAGGTACGCTATCCGAGTTATAATAAACCCCACCATACACCCACTCATATGGCATCTCCGGCGGAGCAGTCTCACCAGGGGAGCTGGGCGCGTGGAAAAGCACGGGTCTTGACGGTGCTGCTGCGGACGGTGCTGTTGCGGTGGCAGCTGCAGGCGGTGCATCTGTGGTGGCAGCTGCAGGCGGTGCTGCTGCGGTGGCAGCCGCAGGCGGTGCTGCTGCGGTGGCAGCTGCAGGCGGTGCTGCTGCGGTGGCAGCCGCAGGCGGTGCTGCTGCGGTGGCAGCTGCAGGCGGTGCTGCTGCGGTGGCAGCTGCAGGCGGTGCTGCTGCGGTGGCAGCCGCAGGCGGTGCTGCTGCGGTGGCAGCTGCAGGCGGTGGTGCTGCGGTGGCCGCGGCAGGAGATGCTGCTGCCGTGGCCGCCGCTTGCGGTGCTGCTGCCGTGGCAGCTGCCGTGGCACCTACCTCCGGCCCTGGGGAGGCAGCCGACGCAATCCCTGCCTGGGCCAAGGCGGCTGCCCCCTGCGCCAACTGCATCTTCAAGGCCTGGATCCTCACCCGAGCCTCCAACTCGGCAATCTCCGCCTGACGGGCCTTCGACGCCAACACCGGAGGTTCAGCTGAGCTCGGTGTCACCTCCCTTCGCCCCTCCCAACCTTCCGACCGTGGCCTGGCCAAGTCCGTCGTCAGGCTCCCCGTCGCCGCGCGCTCCCTGTTAAACAGCTCCGCGGCGTCTGCACTATGATGATGCATCCGGCTGTCAATGGGCGTGTTGCGGCCCACTGAATCGTTGAAGAGGTTCAGGGGATCGAGCACTCCCCCAGGGGAGTGCTCGAAAGGCCCTGAAGGAGTACCCACCTGCGTATCCAGCTCCTCCAATGCCCGCGGGGCTCGCGCAGACAACGGCCCTCTTGGTATGCTTGCTTCTGCCTGCTCCGTGTCCGTGTCCGACAATTCGTCCGGCTCCGACTGTGCAGCACGAGGGCCATGAACTGGACAAGGGCTCCTGCGTTTCCTGTCGGAGCCACCCTACACTGCTGCCGCCGCTGCCTGCTGCGAGCGCGTTCGTCTCAAAGACACGTGGCCAATGCCTTGCAGTGGGTCACAAACCTCAGGCACTCTCTGAGTGGAGCCGAACGCGGCGAGAGTCTCGGAGATGTTCCCCTCAGCGCCTGTCCTCCGCGCCTTCGTGCTGGTGCCGCGCTCCGGTCCTTTACCCCCAGTGCCCGCGGGGCTACCTCCCCGTCCACGCTTTTTATTCCCCCGAGGGATTGTCAATGCCTTCTTTACCGCTGCCTGGATTTCCGCCTTCTCCTTCCTCACCGATTTCTCTGCTGCAGCCTTCTTTCTCTCCGCTGCTGCAGCCTTCTCCTTCTTCGCCTTCTCCCTCTCCGCTGCTGCAGCCTTCTCCTTCTTCTCCTTCTCCCTCTCCGCTGCTGCAGCCTTCTCCTTCTTCTCCTTCTCCTTCTTCTCCGCTTCTGCTGCTGCTGCTGCTGCTGCTGCAGTCACCGGCGGCTTCAACTCGCCGGTCAACGTCTCCGCATGCCCCTTCCCATATGCCTGCAAACTTTTCATCACCCGAATCACCCCCTCCTCCACCAGACCGTGCTTAAAGGAATTGTATGCCTCATCAAAAAAGCCTCCTTCCGCGTTGATGTTGTCGTAGTATACTACCTCCCAATCCCTGGCTTGTGTTAGCAAACTTAGCTTGCTGTTCAACGCCGTAGCGCGGAACAGCACCCTCCTCCGCGGAATCTTACTCCCCACTGGATCCGCCACAAGCCACGGCCCATATACCCAGCATGCCGTCCCTTGTTTTGCACCTTCCCTTGGCTTCACGATGGGGCCACCAATCCAGACCACCTCCTTGTGCTGTTCGTGGTACACAACCCTCCCAAAAGCCACCGTATCCCTCAGAAGCTCCCGCAACGCCAGGCACGCATCATACTCCTGTGGCTCCCCAAGCACCACACTCCTCCCCATATCCTCGTCAACCTCATTGATCGCGTTCGCGAAGTCGATCTTCCGCTCCAGGGCTGTCATTGCCTGGGAAGGCTCCGAGGTAGTGGCTCGCTCAATTCCTTGCGAGTCATAATGCTTTCTTCTGCAAGGGTCATGCCCAACCACAAACTCCCAGGGCGACCTTGTTACAGTGGCGGATCCAGTGACCGGAAAAGTGGTGTTTTCCGGAAAGAGGTCTTCCGCCGCTGTAATGTAGGTGTGCGCCGACGCACGAAAAGTTCCACCGTGCATCTCCACCGCGTTGTGGATTAGCCTGCCGTCAAAGATCACCACGCTCTTTGCCGGCAGGAAGCAGGTCACCGGCCGAAGGGTGTCCAGGGTGGCCCCATCCCCCAACTTATGCGACTGGGGGTACACCGTAAACGGGTACATGTCCGTTAGGACAAGCATGACGGACAGCGCACCATAGTCCCGATGCTTCTCCTGAACCAACGCCGCCGGGTAGGTGAGCAGGGCGGTTCGCGCCATGTCACCTTTCGGCACCTCCAGCTTCCCGAACGTGTCCCCCACCGCAGCCATGACGTCCTCAGCCACCTGCTCAAACCGTTTGTAAAACGGCGTGCCCTCCACCAGGTTCCCGATCCACCTCTTCGGGTCCTTCAGGGTGTCCAGCTCCCCATTGGCCTTCTTCTTGAACGCCCTGAAGTTGTTTCTGAACGCGGAGTTTGGAGCCAAATCCTTCTGGAACTCTGCAACCAGAGCCTTAGCGGATATCGTGTCCTGCAATTGACCGACACAATACCCACCCTCTGCAAGCCTATGCCTCCAGTGCTCGTCCAGCAGCACGCCTTTTGTGAAGTGAGGCTGCTCCTCCGCATTCTTTGCCCCCTCCGCAGCAGGCACCTTAGGAGCAGGCGTCTCTCCAGCATCTGTGCCCTCCTCTGTATCTGGCACCTCCCCAGCGGACTGATGCTTTGAAACTGGGGCCTCCACAGCAGGCACGTCCACGGCAGCAGGCGTCTCTGCAGCAGCCGTGCCCTGCTCTGCAACTGGCTGATCCTCAGCAGACTTGTGCTGAGGATCAGGGGCCTCCACAGCAGGCATGTCCTGAGAAACCGGGGCCTCCACAGCAGGCACGTCCACGGCAGCAGGCGTCTCTGCAGCAGCCGTGCCCTGCTCTGCAACTGGCTGATCCTCAGCAGACTTGTGCTGAGGATCAGGGGCCTCCACAGCAGGCATGTCCTGTGAAACCGGGGCCTCCACAGCAGGCACGTCGACGACAGCAGGCGTCTCTACAGCAGCCGTGCCCTGCTCTGTTCCTGGCACCACCAGAGGGGCCGCCGCGGCAGCTGTGCCCTGCTCTGCATCTGCCTCATTTTCCACCTCAGGGCCAGGATCCGCTGCGTCGGCATCGCCTGCCTCCTTCTTAGGAATTAGCGACAACTTATGCTTCTCCACCAGCCCGTCTCCTGGTTCTGCGCGAACTACTGCTGCGAACGTGGGCGGCGCCTCCTCTAACTGAGCTTCGTCCATGTTTCCAGCAGCCTGCTGCTGCGCTGCCATTCCCTCAGCCTTCTCCGCCCTAGCAGCAGCAGCACCAGTATCCGCAGCAGCCTGCCCATCATCAGGGTTCGGCGAGGCCGTGCACGCCCATTTGACAGGAGGCTGTCCAACGCAGAGATGGCGCCCGCATGTTGAAGAGTGGCTGTCTCCGGATTTTCGGCAGTTCTTGTGGAACCCGCGCTTGCAGGTCGCGCAGGTAACAAGCACTGGGAAGTGATTCTTCGAACCCATTCCGCAAAAGAGGCAGAACAGGCGGGCCAGGATCCCGCAGCGCCCGCATTCCCCTGGAAACCGCTTTTCCCCTGACGGTGTGAGCTGGCGCGACGCGCACCCAACGTGGAAGGAGTCGGAGCACATGTCGCAGGTCGCCAACGCCAGCCTCGTTCGATCCAACGAGTCGTCGGGATGGGGGCACCCTTCCACATTGCAGGCGGGTACTCCTTCACTCTCGGCGACACCTTCCACCAGTTTCCGCTCTGACTTCCGATCTGACTTGCGCCTTAAAGCGTTTGGCACGGCTGCCCCAACCGCTGCTGCATAGGTGAATCTGTTCTGCTTCATTATTAGAATATTAGCTCCCAATTTATACCAAAGTAACCGTCAATGCCTTCGTCCTCGATCCAAACGTCAATTGCGCAACGAAAACACGCGAAGAAAGTGCTATGGTCGCAGATAGCGTACAGTTCGCAGGTTGGCGTTACCGTTACAAGCACTCGAGCTCTCAGTGAGCAGATATCGCACTTTTGGTCCGACATGCTTACGGTTTTTAGGGGTCTCGTTCAGTTGTAAGATGTCGGGGGAGGGCTCTGATATACATTATCGCCCTCCCGATCATCCCATCTTTTGATCGTGTGGGCGAACCGACATGCCGATTCGAGCTTCCTGTGCGCAGGTATCGGACTTTTGGCCTGACATGCTTACGGTGTCGTGACGGAATTTCAATTAAATTATCTGATATGCATTATCGCCCTCCCGATCAGCTCATCACCTAATCGTGGGTGCGATACACGCGCCACGTGAAATATGACATGTCTGGGTGATAAATCATTACACGATCGAATCTTGAATCGAAATTTATGAATCGCCCGCAGGATCGACGAATTCGTTGATCGTGGGTGCGATACACACGCCACGTGAAATATGACATGTCCGGGTGATAAATCATTACACGATCGAATCTTGAATCGAAATTTATGAATCGCCCGCACGATCGACGCAGCAGTTGATCGTGGGTGCGATACACACGCTACGTCAAATTTGACATGTCCGGGTGATAAATCAAGAAATGGCGAATCGCCCCCCCGATCGAACAGTCATTCCATCCTGGGGGCGATACTTACGCCACGGATACTTTTCGTGAAAGGACTATTCATATTCCTGATGCATGTGGGAGTCCGTGCAAAAGTTCAGACATGCAAATATGTTTATTGAAGGCGTGCTTTCGCCCGTAGACTCCTTACATGTTTGCCGCTTATGAGTGGCGTTTTTCGAAAAGGGATGCCTCCTCCTTCTTACCTTGTGGATGTATTGCCATGGCTCATGAGCCTCGGCGACATGGCGCGGAACTTGCCTTTGGAGTTTCCTATTGCACCAACGAATGTGGATCATGCAACAGAACTAGCGGGGCAGATCTCGGAGTTCGTCGATAAATGGAATGTGTTAACTGGGAATAAACCGAGCAGAGATCCTAGCGTGCTGCAGGCAGGTGGGGTTGGGAGGAATGCGAGGAATGCGCCCACACCTACCAGTACCGTTAAGAAAAGGCGCCTTGATCAGAATGCGCGAAGGAGGGAAGCTCGCTCTAGGAAGCGTTTAGACTTGGGCAAGGACGCGGTGGAGGTCTCTGCGCCTCAAGCACGGGTGAAATCGACGCTGGGTCCCTTAGGCGCCACAGCAGCCTCCGCAGGAGCCTCAGCGGTGGGTTGCCTGGTGCCGCATGGAAGTATACAACACTGGAACAACAAGCTCAAGGAGGTTTTCATGAACAAGCCGCATCTTATTGGTGGGGCGCTCTCGAACTTTGTGCGCACCTTACCCGCGGAAGAGATAGAAGCTGTGCGGCTAAGATTTCTGTCAGAGGAGGATCGCGTAGGAGGAACGATCGTGTCGAGCTTGCGGGCATCGTTCGCCGCTCGAGCTGGATATGGTTCCAGGCAGAACGCTGCCACGCGCATGGCGGGCGCAGCGATGGTATTTGGCAGAGACGTGGAGGGTGTTGAGGGTGCTGTTGCAAGCATCTTAGGGATAAATGTGAAGGTGGTGAAGGATGGACTCGTTGGGCACCGCAACTTGCTGTTGGGAGCTGCCCTTGGGACAGCGCAACGGCTTAATGCCGGTCTTCTGGCAGGGTTGGTCCTGGAAAACCTGCACATGGCCAACCGTGCTATAAGCGCGGAGCTGACCCACAAGATCCAAGCCTTCTGGCTGAGTGCTGGGATCAGTCGGGTGTCCACGTGTAAACGGGACGTGATCCAGCTGCGGCATATTGATGGAAGCGTGGAGAAGGTGTCGAAGCAGTGGTTGGAAATGACACAGTTGGAGGTGTTCCGCAAGTTCAAGAAGAAGTTTCCCGCCGAAAAGATCGAACTCCGATCTTTTGAGACTCGGAAGCCGAGGCAAGTGCAACGACTCACCCGAAGGGACACCATTTCCTGCTGCTGCAGGTACCACGAGGATATGCGGTTGGTGGTGGAGGCGTATGCTCGTTTCCAGGAGGTGGGCCACTCCGGCTGCAAGTGCACGGACGCGTCGTGTTGCCCTCGCGTTGGAGGCCTTCGGGCACGGCTGTCTGCCCGTAAACCATTTCCTGCTTTCCCGGACTTCAAGTGTGGTCGAGTGGAGGTGGGACGGTCAACCTCCGGTTTCACGGCATCGCTGCTGTGTCCAAGACAGCGGTCGAACGGAGAGCACGAGGACCACCACGACATGCCCTGCTTGGAGGGTTCTTGCAAACGGTGCGGGGGGCTGCAAAACTGGTCGTTGTGTCCGGCGGCGGTTTCCAACACTGCCACGCTGGACTGGCACACCTACGAGAACGTTCATATCGGAGTGGACGAGGACGGGAAGAACAAGCACCGGGTGCAGTTCGTCCAAAAGACGACCACTGCTGGTGAGCTGCTTGCAAAACTGCAAGCTCTGCTCCTTGGCCACGCCCCAGGGGAGTCCCCAAATTGTGTGTGTTCGGGCACGTTTGTGCGGAAAGCGGCGGACGGGAGTTGGAGGTTGGAGAAGTTGGTCGGTGTGCCTGCTGCCCAACCGTGTCGGTTTTTGAAGCCGTATGCCTACCACTGTTTCATGGCCACGCACTCCATGACAATGTTCAACAAGTGCAAGGCGGGCTTGCCTTTGGGGCACTGCCTCATATTGTTTGACTTCAGCGAGAACCACGATCTGAACATTCCCAGGGCGATTCAGTCGTTGCACTGGATAGTGAAGCAAGCAACGCTGCTGTGTTGTGTGTTATGGCGGCACGCGGTTGGTTCCGTGGATGGTCAGACTTCCACCGAGGCCAACCCAATAATAGTGAAGGACCTGATCTACCTCATTAGCGACACCTTGCCGCACTCCCACCGAGGTATCCAGCATATGAGGAAACTTATCGTCAGTGAGTACTTCGTGAAGAGAGGTATACCTCTCCCCAAATTCATGCATGAGTGGGCGGATGGTAGTGCGGCACAAAACAAATGCGCAACCGCATTTGCCGACGTGGTGGAGAGCGGGCGGGAAGAGTCGGCGGAGTGGCCCCGAGGGCTTGGCATCCCGACACAGCGCAACTTCTTTGAGACGTCACATGCACGAGGTGAGCAAGACGCGATGGGAGTAGCGGTGAAGCATGAGGCGAGCTTGGCGGTGATGTCCACAACCGACAAATGGCATTGTAAAATACTGGACGCCAAAAGCTTGTACGAGTTCTGCATGGAAAGGTTGCAAAAGCCGAAGGATAGCGCTCGCGACAGAGGTGTTCAGTTCGGGCAAAGATTTTTCTTTCTGGTTGACGGCAAGGACGTGGACATCTCTGGACCTGGGTTTGACACGGTTGACCGGACTTTGGCGTTACACTCGGTGCGTGCAGGGGTGGGGTTGTTGGTGGGCTTGAAGCGGGACCGACAATGCTATTGCGATTATTGTTACGCGCAGTGCGCGAAGGCACAACCTGACACGGAGGGTTGCCTGTACCGGAGTCACGTGGACAGCTGGGAGCAGTTCACCTTGACGGAGGCAACCGAATCTGATGCCCGGCGCACCAGAACAAGAGTCGCGGAGGCCCGTGATGACGTGAGTGTGAAGGTTGCACGAGGAAACACTTTTGCAAGGCTGTCGGGGGGCGATCCTAATCACCCCTACTATTTGGTGAAGGCGTTGAGCGAGGTGAAGCAGGTGATCAACGCGGATGGGATGCGAGACGACTACTACTCGCCTGGTGGGGAGGGCGTAAATGCTACACCGGGGGAATTTGTCGTTGAAGGCCGATTTTATGAGTGGGCGGATGAGGAAAGCTGCGAGGAGTACTACATAGACACATCCAAGAAATGTCTGACATATTCGCATCATGTCGTGTGTGTGGAAGTGACAATGACCAGACGCAAATACCGCGGTAAGGAGTTTTATAGGTTGACCGATGCTGAGCACCAGCGCATTCTAGGGTTGTTGTGAAGAAGTATAACTATCACAGCAGGATAGATCACTAGAATCTTAGAACCCAAACAACACCATGCTGAATAGCATCTACTCTCGGCGTGTTGTGCATAACGCCCAACAGGGCCCACGCAAAATATGCCAACATAACAACGATTCTGTAATCGATTTGGGTAATTTTCAAATTGTGAGTCCCATCAGGAGTGTTTAAGTGATATGTGTAAACCCTCATTTCCACGATTGTGTGCACGCCGCACGCGCCGAGTGGCGTGGAACGCCAAAACAGGCCCGCGACAGGCCGAAACAGGCAAAAAAATCGATTTCTGTTAATTTTTGGGCCCAAAAATATATTTTTCCCCAAAATTTCAAATTGGGAGTCCCATCAGGAGTGTTTAAGTGATATGTGAAAACCCTCATTTCCACGATTGTGTGCACGCCGCACGCGCCGAGTGGCGTGGAACGCCAAAACAGGCCCGCGACAGGCCGAAACAGGCAAAAAAATCGATTTCTGTTAAAATTTGGGCCAAAAAAATATTTTTTTCCAAAATTTCAAATTGCGATTCCCATCAGGAGTGCTTAGGTGATATGTGAAAACCCTCATTCCCACGAATATGTGCACTCCACACGCGCGGAGTGGCGTAGAACGCCAAAATAGGCCCGCGACAGGCCGAAACAGGCAAAAAAATCTATTTCTGTTGAAATTTGGGCCCAAATTTTTTTTTTTTCCAAAATTTCAAATTGCGATTCCCATCAGGAGTGCTTAGGTGATATGTGAAAACCCTCATTTCCACGAATATGTGCACTCCACACGCGCGGAGTGGCGTAGAACGCCACAACAGGCCCGCGACAGGCCGAAACAGGCAAAAAAAATCTATTTCTGTTGAAATTTGGGCCCAAAAAATATTTTTTTTTCCAAAATTTCAAATTGCGATTCCCATCAGGAGTGCTTAGGTGATATGTGAAAACCCTCATTCCCACGAATATGAGCACTCCACACGCGCGGAGTGGCGTAGAACGCCAAAACAGCCCCGCGACAGGCCAAAACAGGCAAAAAAACGCGATTTTCGGCCGATTTGGGCCAAGAAAATATTTTTTTTCAAAATTTCAAATTGCGGTGACCATCAGGATTAATTACGTGATATGTGAAACCCCTCAATTCCACGAATCGCTGCACTCCTCACCCGCGTAATGGTGTAGAACGCCAAAACAAGCTAAAAACAACGGTTTTTTGGCGATTTCACCCTGAAAAAATATTTTTTTTGAAAAATATTTTTCGCAAAGTCCTAAGAATTCATGCGATTCCACTGCGACCGAAGTCCGATATAGCGATTCCATGGATATCATCGATTATGCATTTCGGCCATCTCACTCGTGCGACCGCTCCCCTTGGCTGTTTGGCATGTATTGGGTTTGGGTACATTCGAGCCCAAACCCAATAAATCTGCCAAAGAAATAAACTGTTCGTTTCGGGCACAGTGTATGCCAGTCCTTGAGCTTCAGGGAACTTAAATGTATATTTCTCGACAATATTTGTGGAAAGTCTCGTGCGCTAGAACGCACGGGAAGCCCTTGTGCCTATTACCCGGTGGTTGGGTGGGCCCAACTTAAGAGCCATTTAAGTTGGGTGCACCCAACTTACCCTTTGGTGGGAATATTGGGAGTTGTCGTTACCGGATTCTGGTTTTTATTAGCTCAAAATGACGGGGAAGATGTCCTCTTTTACACACGCATCTACACTATTGAGTGAATCAAGCTTATCCGTGAGCAATTTTGGGAATTATGCGAGGGGTAGAAAAAGTTGTAAAATTTCCAAGTGATTTTGGGGTTTTACCTACCCATACTACTTCAACCGAGGTTTTGAGGGTCAAGATGACCTCGGATGAAACTTTTGACAAGACACTGCAGAAAGAGCAACTCGAGAACTTGACGACATAGGTCTCCGAATTTCCAAAGGACCTTCGAGTGTCACGGGGAGTCCCTTATATTGCCCAAGTTCTTAGGTATTGTGCACCCAACCTAAGAGAAATCCGGATTATTTCAGCACATACCCTATTGAAACGGCCTCATTATATCCCGCAATCTTGGATTATAGAGGTATAATGCATACCCATTGTTCAAAGGGAACATAGTAGCCCATGGCCTAGCATTGTTTTGGCACTATAAGTCTGATATTCGAGGGGTTATTGACGTTTGAAATATGGTTCTTAGGTTGGGTGCACCCAACTTAGTGTCGGGTAATAGACACTTGGCTGTTTGGAATATATTGGGTTTGGGTACATTCGAGCCCAAACCCAATAAATCTGCCAAGGAAATAAACTGTTTGTTTCGCAAACAATGTATCTCAGTCCTTGTGCTTTAGGGAACTTGAAGATATATATATATTGGCAGAATATCAGCGTAGTTTCGTTTGCTAGGAAGCACGGGAAGACCTTGACTCTTTGGCATTTGTTGGTGTGGGTACATGAACACCCAAACCCAAAAAGCTCTTTATCATGAAGTGACCTTCTCGTGCAATTTGACGACAATCCTGACGCGCAAGATGGTGAACTAATATTACTCTCAGCAAATTTAGTGCAAAGTTTCGTGCGCTAACACAGAGGAATTCGATGTGGTTGGGTTCGAACCCAAGCAAGGTTGGCATGCTCAACCTTGACTTCCACACCCCAAGAGGTCGCGATGACGCCATAAACCCAAAAAGATAAATCAGTCTCTAACTTATCACACCTCGATGCTCCTCAAACTTTGTATGCATATTCAAAGTGAGTTGAATAAAACGTGAGAACAAGGTGGGTCCGATGTGGTTGGGTGTGATCCCAAGCTAGGTTGCCCTAGACTTCCACATACACCTCAAGAAAGCGCGCCCCTCCTCGCCATCGGAAAACCTGCGACACAAGCTGCACAAAATGAGTATCGTGAGTCGGCACATATGCATAAACAAACTGAAACATAGAAGCAGCCAAACACTTCCGAAATCCCTGCGCATAACACAGCAGCCAGGACATCGTTCCGCCCATGAGGCGAAGCGAAGGACCGTTGAGAAAATTATGAGCAGTAAATGAACGCCAACGGCAATCGTATCCGCGATATCGATGGAAGATAAATACAGTAATCACTCACCAATAAGAAAGTCCTAAATATGGGGTCAGCCAGCGAATTTCGTCAAGTTGTGACCCCCCCGCCAGCGCCAGCGACCTATGAAATTGCTAAGAATAAGAAATCCCGATTTCGTAGCTCAGCCAGCCAATTTCTTATTCTGATTACTTAAGGAGGAGGCAGCCAGCTATCTTGAAATTGACACTCAGCGACGGCCACAGTAGTAAAATTTTAGTATGGATCCTGAAAGCCGTGAGCAGATAAGAGAGCTGAAGAAGGAAAATTCAACAGTCTGTATGATATTTTTATTGAGATAAATTGTGTATAAGCATCAAAATCCTTGTTAAATCAAGTAAACCCACCAAATAATCCAGCCAAAATTTCTTAACTAGTTTTCACTATGATTCAAGCCAGCCAGCCCCTTGATTTCTTATTTTGGCCAATTTCTTAAGAAATTAAAGCTAGCCAGCAAATTTCGTCAAGTTGTGACCCCCCCCAAACGCTGGCTGGTTTCTTATTGCTACTATTTCTTATTGGTGAGTGATTTGTAGATGATGATTTAATAATCCTGGAAATTAAATTCACGATGACACGCGAGACGATGCGATGCGAGACGATATGACCGTCACGGTTCAGAATTTTTCCGGATTGAGACGGAAACGACGTGTGAATTCCAGCGCGTATAACTGGATGTTATGTGTCACAGGGCAGCGAGTGGAGCGAGCGGTGCTGTGTCACATAACTCTGGTTATGTGACAGACCGGACCGTAGGGCCCAGGTCTGAGCAGTATAAGGTTTGGAACTCTGTAGAGTTCTGCTCCGATAGTTGATCTGATTTCGGGAAGGGTATTTTCTTTTGACAGAGTTACAGTGAGAATTTTTCATTCTATATATTCGGTGAATTTTTCAGTATGGATGAGTTTTCTGACGCAAAGTTAGAACAGAAAATTGCGCGCGTAAAGGCTTCAACCGAGTACGCGGCATAGAAAGCGAAATTAGATGATATCGCTCCCAGTTACTCCGAAGCTGAGAAAAATCTGCAATCCCATTTGGCAGCGTTGGTGCAGGAGCAGCGTAACAGGGCAGCGAGTGGTACTGCGACGGCGATCTTGCAGTCAATCGCTAAGGTCCCTGAGAAGGGAAGCTTCAGCGCCCAGTCTCGTGGACTGCGGGCGGTTTTGTTCACTCGAAGCAGGGAGGATCGAAGTCCAAGGATTTATCTTGCAAGCGCCAGTTCGAGCAGGTGGACAAGGCCGATGACGTATTTTTTACTGTGAAGCAACAGCTGGAGGGGCTCGAGGCCCCTGAGTCAATTACTGAAGAGCACCTGGCGAAGGTGAAGAAAGCGAAAGCTGCGATCGAGGAAGGTATGCTCTGGGCCGAGGACCAGGCCCAACTTATCCACATTGCGTTCAAATTTGGTTGGCCCACAGCTCAGGTGTTTGAGGGAGAACCAGTGGTGGCCAAGAAGGCAATTGACCAATTCAAGAAAAGAAATTGAAAAAGGCCAAGAAGGCAGTAGCGGAGCGCGCAGCGAAACTTGAGAAGGAACGCAACAGCAAAAAGAAGAAGAATGATGAACCGCGGTTCCCAGGAGGCCGTGGTCGTCCCTTTCAGTCTGTAGTACAGGGTAGGGTTTGCTTTGTATGTGGGTCTCCGGATCATATGTCTCCGCAGTGCCCACAGAATGCCGCGAAAGGAAAGGGTAAAAACCGTTGAAAACGCCGATCTCGGCTGACTGCTGACTGCTTAATGCGTCAGGCACCACTGGGTATTCCGTGGTTGCTTAACTCCGGCTTATAGCCCGAGAATGTTTGCCGGCTTATCGCCCGCTTGGAATTGTATTCCATATTGAATGATGAAAGAGAATTACTGTTTTCTTGTCTGAGTGCTTGCAATTCTGTGATGACGCGGGTATTTTGTTGCCCCTCGCGCTGGAAGACACTAATGGCACTTGCATACGCACAGCTTGTAGCCCGAGAATGTCGGTTTGCCGGCTTATCGCCCGCTTGGAGCTGTTTTCCATATTGAATGATGAAAGTGAATTGTCGTTGTCACCAACGCAAGTGCATACGCATACGACACGGAATGAAACCCGTCGTCGCTTCTTTTATTCGCAATGGCTTTCACTCAAAGAGTTTCTGGTTGTGAGTAGTTAGTAGGTTCGGTATGTGCAGAATTTGTGGACTGTCCGTCGGAGTTCGACGAAGTCCCCGGCGTTGGTGCTACTGCTGCGGCTCCGCGGATCACGGGCAGGCTTCGGCAGAGGGTCGGCTTCTGGCGGTCCTTTGCCTCCGCTATGGTAGTGGCTTGGATCTTGTTCGGCGTTCCACTCACTTGGATTGCAGGACCTCCGCCTAGTAGGTTTTCGGCTAATGCTCCGTCGGCTTTGGCAGAGGAGGAATTTGTGTCAGAGGCAGTTCTCGGCTTCGTACAGTCCGGCGCGGCAGAGGAGTGGCTCACTCAGCCGGAGGTTGTTTCCCCGCTGGCTGTGGCTTACAGAGATCTTGGCCCAGATAAGCCCCCCAAAAAGAGGCTTATCTGGAACGGCAGGTATGTCAACTCCTTCATAGTGGTCCAAAAGTTCAAATATGAATCTCTGGCTATTGTGCGGGGAGCCGTCGCAAAAAGTTCGGCAAGAAAATGCATAATCGATCTAAATGGAGGTTTTATGATGTTTGGAGAGTTACTAGGCCTTATTAGGGCAATAATAAGACCCCGTGAGGAAATTTTTTTGGAATTTCTTTTTTTTGGTGCTCGCCGGGGGGCAAAAACGCTGTTTTCGGGCCATTTTGAGTGGGCGGGGGCTAGAGGATTTCAGTTAGGTGACCAAATCGCGCGTTTGAAGTTCGTGGGACCTTTCAAGGACCATCACGGGCAACTTAGTGGAAGAAATGATGAGAATATTTTTTTTGGGTGCTCGCCGGGGGCCAAAATGGCTGTTTCTGGGGCCTGAGCGGGCCATTTTGCGTGCGCGGGGGCTAGAGGATTTCAGTTAGGTGACCAAATCACGCGTTTGAAGTTCGTGGGACCTTTCAAGGACCATCACGGGCAACTTAGTGGAAGAAATGATGAGAAATTTTAATTTGGATGCTCGCCGGGGGCCAAAATGGCTGTTTTTGGGGCCTGAGCAGGCCATTTTGCGTGCGCGGGGCTATAGGATTTCAGTTAGGTATCCGAATCGCGCGTTTGAAGTTCGTGGGACCTTTCAAGGACCATCACGAACTACTTAGTGGAAGAAATGATGAGAAATTTTAATTTGGGTGCTCGCCGGGGGCCAAAATGGCCGTTTCTGGGGCCTGGCAGGCCATTTTGCGTGCGCGGGGCTATAGGATTTCAGTTAGGTATCCGAATCGCGCGTTTGAACTTTGTGGGACCTTTCAAGGACCATCACGAACTACTTAGTGGAAGAAATGATGAGAAATTTTAATTTGGGTGCACGCCGGGGGCCAAAATGGCTGTTTTTTGGGGCCTGAGCAGGCCGTTTTGCGTGCGCGGGGCTATAGGATTTCAGTTAGGTATCCGAATCGCGCGTTTGAACTTTGTGGGACCTTTCAAGGACCATCACGAACTACTTAGTGGAAGAAACGATGAGAAATTTTAATTTGGGTGCTCGCCGGGGGCCCAAATGGTTGTTTCTGGGGCCTACGCAGGCCATTTTGCGTGCCTCGGTCACAATGGCATAAAGAATTAATGATAGCACATGCATGTACAACCCACACTTGTTTGTTGCATACATATGGGATTTCCCATTACAATTGCATCCACAATGTACCATTATTATTATTAAGAGACAGCCCCCCACCTTATTATGGGGGGAAAATCTGTCCCTTCATGATATTCTATATCAAAGATATAGTAAATACAGCACAAGCGCCTCTGCCTTATCTACCTAGGCCGCCCAAATGGTGGCATGAAACCATTGCAAAAATCAGCAAAGGACATGTTCAGCTGGGCAGTTCCTTGGCTGCCCCCCATGGCAGCCCGCAACATTTGGGCTTCCTGCCATGACATTGTGATGGTTGGCTGGGACACTTGCGGTTGGGGCTGTAACCCCCATGCATGGTATGAAGGGCTGGTTGGTAAACTGGGGTGCTATCTGTGCCGTCAGTTGCAACGGTTGAGACGGCGTGTACAACACCTGCGAGCTGTTCGCAATCCCTTCCTGTGCCCGCAGAGGTATCTGGTGGCTTGACGCCTGCATCCCAACACCACCACCCCCACCAGCCACGGCAGACGCCTGCACATCCATCGCCACAGATTCGGCGGGGGCCATGGACACCGGTGGCGTGTTTGTCGTTGTTGGGGAGGCAGGTGGTGGCGGGGTTGCTTGCGTCACCGCTTGCAGCTTCCGCTTCAGTTCGGCAATCTCCAACTGAGCCTTCAAGTCTGCAACCGCTGACTCGCCGCCGGTGCCACCTCCCCCCTAGCCGGCTGACCCGTTCCCGCCTGTGACACCAGTTCCATCAGGCCTGCCGCCCCCTCCTCCCTGCCGACGCTCACCCCGTCCACCGACCTGGTTTCCTCCGATGGCGTGCCTTGCCACAGATGCAGGGGCTCCAACGGAGAAAACATATCCTCCTCCCACCCTGCCTCCTCCGTCCTGTTACCTAGTAGCAATGGGTGTTGGCAAGGTCTCTTGCGACCCCACCTGAACCGCACGGGGACCAACCTGCCTCTTGGATCTGGTTCTCGTGGTAGGTGCTGCTGCCTCATTCGCACTCCTCTTCGTCCCTGCCACCTTCCCTGCCTTGGCCTTCTTCCCTGCCTTCTGAGCAGCAGCAGCAGCTGCTGCCTCCTTCGCTGCCTTCTCAGCAGCAGCTGCTGTTGCCTTCTGAGCAGCCGCAGCTGCTGCCTTTGCCTTCGCCTGCTCTGCCTTCTTCGCTGCAACCTTGGCTGCCTCCGCTGCTGCTTTCTTGTCCGCTGCAGCCTTCTTTGTGGCTGCCTCCTTCGCCGCCGCCTGCTGCCTCGCCACCTCCTCCCGCTTTCTGGCCGCCTTCTTGGCCTCCGCCGCTGCACCCGTTTTCGGGACAGCATCCGCTGGCCCCCCATACACCGGCTTCAGCTCACCAACCAGAAAGTCTTCTTCTTTCTTCCAGTGGTGATTGAAGCTGGCGACCTGCTCAAAAGTGCCCGCCTTGTGCGCCTCCTGAAAGCACTTGCAGGCTTCCAGCAGAAGATCAGGAGCCTCCTTCCTTGCCTCCTCCGCGATCATAATTTGCATCCTTTTCTCGCCTTTAGCCGTGAGGCTGCTCACTCGGAACAGCACCAAACGACGCTTTCCTGACTCCGCCCCCTCCAGACTCCACGGCCCATACACCCAGCAACCCACCCCGTTCTGCAGCTTTCAAAACTGACGAGGTTACGAGGTTACGAGGACCCGAGTTTTTCAAAACTATACGTAGTTTAATATTGCCACCACTGTGAAGGACCCATGAATACAATCAGTTAAAACGGCCTTAAATTTTGCATGATTTTATTGTATACGTTTCTCGAAAAAAGTATTTTGTGACACACCCTTGATATTTTTTTCAGTTTGAGTATTTTATGACTTTCCTAGGTGAAAGGTACCACTTGTTTAAGGCAAACCGATGCCTGCACCATCAAGACTCTTAGTTACAACATACTAACAATGGACAAACCAAGTTTGGTAATTTCTGCACCTCAATACTAACGCAGCAAAGCTGGCCCTTTGGTAGTGAGTTTCAGGTAGAAAAATTTGTTTATGAAATAGTGAGTAAAAATCATGTAGTAATAATTGTTCATAAAATAGGGAGTAAAAATTAGGCAGAAATAATTGTTTACAAAATAGTGAGTAAAAAAGTTGCTCTTCTTTCCGCTCTACAAATCGTTGAGAGACTTAGAAAAAATAGCGAGTTTGAAGAGCGAAAAGAAGAGCAACCTTTTTACTCGCTATTTTATAAACAAATATTTCTGCATGAATCGGGGAGAAATAATTGTTTATAAATGGTGAGTTTCAGGTAGGAATATTTGTTTATAAAATAGTGAGTAAAAATCATGTAGTAATAATTGTTCATAAAATAGGGAGTAAAAATTAGGTAGAAATAATTGTTTACAAAACAGTGAGTAAAAAAGTTGCTCTTCTTTCCGCTCTACAAATCGTTGAGAGACTTAGAAAAAATAGCGAGTTTGAAGAGCGAAAAGAAGAGCAACCTTTTTACTCGCTATTTTATAAACAAATATTTCTACATGAATCGGGGAGAAATAATTGTTTATAAATGGTGAGTTTCAGGTAGGAATATTTGTTTATAAAATAGTGAGTAAAAATCATGTAGTAATAATTGTTCATAAAATAGGGAGTAAAAATTAGGTAGAAATAATTGTTTACAAAACAGTGAGTAAAAAAGTCTCTCAACTGCAAAGGCAAAGAAGTGCTTATTCTCGAGGAAAGCACGCATACTTTTTTGTGTCTGGCATTAATGTCAAAACTCAGCAGAAGCAGTGATCATTCTAGGAAAAAGAGTTGATCCCGCCTGTTTTGACATTAATGTCAAAACTCAGCAAAAGCAGCAATAATGCTAGGAAAAAGTGTTGATCCGGCCTGTTTTGACATTAATGTCAAAACTCAGCAAAAGCAGCAATAATGCTAGGAAAAAGAGTTGATCCCGCCTGTTTTGACATTAATGTCAAAACTCAGCATAAACAGCAATAATAAGAGGAAAAAGAGTTGATCCCGCCTGTTTTGACATTAATGTCAAAACTCAGCAAAAGCAGCAATAATGCTAGGAAAAAGAGATGATCAACCCTGTTTTGACATTAATGTCAATACTCAGCAAAAGCAGCAATAATGCTAGGAAAAAGAGATGATCCCGCCTGTTTTGACATTAATGTCATATGTCAAAACTCAGCAAAAGCAGCAATAATGCTAGGAAAAAGAGTTGATCCGGCCTGTTTTGACATTAATGTCAAAACTTAGCAAAAGCAGCAATAATGCTAGGAAAAAGAGTTGATCCGGCCCGTTTTGACATTAATGTCAAAACTCAGCAAAAGCAGCAATAATGCTAGGAAAAAGAGTTGATCCCGCCTGTTTTGACATTAATGTCAAAACTCAGCAAAAGCAGCAATAATGCTAGGAAAAAGAGATGATCCCGCCTGTTTTGACATTAATGTCAAAACTCAGACTTCTGACATTAATGTTAAAACATTCGCTCCAAAGATCTTTGCGAAAGCTTTGTCTTCTTTTCAATGCTTTCAGAGTTTGCATTTGCGCAAAGATCTCTGCTTCAAAGATCTTCGCGCAAGCTCAACCCCTCTTTAATTTGTAAAGAAATATTTGCGCAAAGTCGAGTTAGCTCCAAAGATCTTTGCGCAAGCATGTCTGCTTTTCAACGTTTGAGTTGGCAAATTTGCGCAAAGATCTTTGCTTCAGAGATCTTAGCGCAAGCTCGAGCACTCTTTAATTTGTAAAGAAATATTTGCGCAAAGTCGAGTTAGCTCCAAAGATCTTTGCGCAAGCTTCGTCTGCTTTTCAACGTTTGAGTTAGCAAATTTGCTTCAAAGATCTTTGCTTCAAAGATCTTAGCGCAAGCTCTGAGAACTACTCTTTAATTTGTAAAGAAAACTTTGCGCAAGCTCCGTGTACTCATTAATTGCTAAAGTAAACTTTGCGCAAAGTCGAGTTAGCTTCAAGATCTTTGCGCCAGCTTCAAATGCTTTTTAATAATGTTTAAGGTAATATTTGCGCAAAGATCTTTGCTTCAA
>LGRX02005434.1:0-13708 GCA_001247695.2 Cymbomonas tetramitiformis
GCCGATCCCCCTGTGCTCATATAACCAGTGATCCGCCTCTGAGTGTTCCTTTCCCGAGCCAATCGCCGTGCCTCGCGTTCTGAGGACTGGACAGCGGCGGTGCTCAACTCTGCCTCACCCTCCGTGGTCAAGTGCTATGTCAATGCTCAACGAGTGGGGCGAAGGAGGTGTGCCCTCTCTCAGCGTAAAGCTCGTTCACCAGTAGGATGCAGGCTTAATTCAGGCTGGTTTAGGCCAGTGCACTGAGTGCCCCTGGATTCCCACCGTCCTGAACAAGCAAGAGGGCGAGACGCGTGTGACCAGCACAGGCCCAAGGGCGTAACAATATGTCTCGGCACTCTGGATCAGCGGCGAATGCAGGATATTCGTGTGAAAAAGGCTTAAGGCTAGGCCAGTGTGCTGAGCACCCCTGGATTCGCAGAGCCACTGCTCATCAAGAGCACAGAAGTTGTCATCGGAAACTTGTTCTCAGCCAAGGTACCAGAAACAAACGTCACTACGCAGAGCTGAAGGCTAAGCCAGTGTGCTGAGCACCCCTGGATTCGCAACGCCACTGCTCATTAAGAGTCCATCAGTTGCCATGAAGACTCGTTGCTCACCCAGATAACCAAGAGTGCAGGCCGCTATGCAGGGCTAAAGGCTAAGCCAATGTGCTGAGCATCCCTGGATTCGCAACGCCACTGCTCATCAAGAAGGTGACCGGTGTCATAGGGGCCTCACCGAAGGTCACAAGTTGCCAAGAGCCGCAAGAGGGCTAAGAGAGTGTCAGCGGTTGATCCACAGGTATTCTAGAAATAACCAACGGTACTTCAAGCTGAGCCAGTGCGCAGATTACGTCTGAATTCACCAAGCACCGTTGCCAGAGTAGTAAGTAATATGTAAAGTTGACCCACTCGCTGCCTTCAGGGCTGATGCCGTTGCTAATTCTCTTCTGGAGACACTCCTGCTTCAAGCTTAGGCCAGTACACCGTGGGTGTCCCTGGATTCGCCGTCAAACAAGGTGGTACTGCCAGGGGAGCCGCAGGATAAAAGACCACTCATTCAGGTAGTGATTCACTGCTGATCCACTTCTAATTAGTCAGCCCAGGCAGATGCCGCTGCTAATTAGCTTCTAGGTCGCGCACTTGCCTACAAGTTAGGCCAGTACACCGGGGGTGTCCCTGGATTCACCGTTTGGACAAGGTGGTCAACTAGAGGGACCGCAGGATAGGAACTACTCATAAAGGTGGTCATTCACGGCTGATTCGCCCCGTCGCTGTCGCTGTCCAAGCTGATGCCGTCGCTAATTAGCTCTTAGTGACGCACACTTGTTTACAGTTAGGCCAGTGCACCGTGGGTGCCCCTGGATTCGCTGTTGAACAAGGTAGTCAGGCTGAGGATATTGCAAGATAATAAAATACCACTCATTAAGTAGTAATTCAGTGCTGATCCGCCGCCGCCGCCACTGGAAGTCTTTTTCCGTGTGAGCACCGCCAAGTATAAAAAGGAAAGAGGGTCCGCCAGTACACCGTGGGTGTCTCTGGAGTCGCCTGTCTCCCGAATCTGCTGTTACCAACTGCTGTGAACTTGTCGCCAAAGGGTCTCTTACTTCTGAATTTGCACTGAAATAAAAAGCCGCTCCGCGCAGGACATTATTGTTTTGTAAAAAGATAAAAACAGCAGTAAAATATATTCATCAAAAGATCAACATAATAATCAAAAGTACGAATTATTGTACAAAACTGTGAGCAAAACTGTCTTAGCGGTCTAGCACTGACAGGCAGGCCCCTGTGTCAGAGGTTCCAGACTGAGATGTGACTAGGGTACGAGTACGGGTACAGTAGTTAGTGTGACCGTTCCGGGTTTAGGTTTAGGTTTATTAAGTTATCACACATTAATATTCAGTTTAAGTGTTTATCCGAAAGCGGCACTCGACTGCGTAACTGATACAACTGAATATACCGAACGGATATATTCCCCTAATATTTCCAAGTTGTCGTGCACACCAAAGATGTTCATAGGGACCCAACCCTTCACATTTTTCGCCTTACTGTCACTGTCCACTGAAATAAACTTAAATTTGCTGGATATGACACTGTGACCCCCAATTGTCACTTGTCACATCCTCTAATAGGTTGGGTGACCGTCACCGGTAGGTGCGAAACCAGCTTAGGTATTTATGGAGACTTATCTTTCATATCAACTCACTTTACCATTCTGATTCCGGAAACCCTCTAGCCTAGGGTTTAACAACTTATATAGATATATACTGCCCGGTTATATATCTAGTAGGTTTGGCCCCACTTACGCGTTATTTAGCCATTGCGAGATTGCCACTATGAGTGGCTAAGTCCGGACGGTCGGGATGGAGTAAGGCGCTCCGTTCGTGAGAGTACCGGCAGTGACGGGTATGGCCTAATTGTTGTGGGTTGATTCACGACAAGCCGCGGTACCTTGAGACGCAATTTTTACGGGATTTAACGTTGGATTGGTTTACGCTCTCTGGTTGGATCCCACACCGTTGCGCATTGGCCGCCTATACCACACGACTTCCTCGACTTCTGCGATTTCTTTCGGCTGCTGTATCGACGACCCGCACATTTCTTGGCCGCCCCTTGCTACCATTTCTCTCACCTGCTCTGCCTCACTCCGCCCCTATAGTCCTTCTCCACTATGGTTGCTTCAACCAGATCGACCGCTACCATGGCGCATCGCCGCAGAGCATTAGCGACAATCTTTGATTCCGAGGCTGCGAGATTTGCCAACACGCCAGCCACACCGCCAACGCCTGCACCGGCTGCTAATTCAGCGGGAGCCACGTTTCTTGCTGTTGTCCGCACCCTTCAACGCGAGCATTTCGACGTGAAGGTCTCCAAGACCGTTCAACGAAAATTGTTCGAGAGCAAGGAGTTTTTCTGGTGGCGAGTCGCATGCTTCAGCACTCTTCACCAGAATGGTATCCGCGCTGCACACGGCATTTATCACCGAGGACATTGGTTTCGCTCCGTTGTTCACGCTGGACAACGCGGCCTTGCCCATCCGAGTGGAGGCGAACACTCTTTTGTGTTCCACACTCGAGCTGCTGATTAACCCGTATTCGCCAGCAACAAACTGGATGGACTCATCGAATTCCGCCTTCCCATTCGACGGGAAGCGGGTCCTGTTGGAATTTGCACGCCGCATGTTGCCATCCGGTGACCCCTTCCAAGGGCAATCCGACATGCTCAGCGTTCGCGTTCTCGCGAACGCGGACCCACATGACGCCATCAGCGACTTCAGCTAAAAGCCGCACGGGCGAGGGCGCGACACACCTCAACGAGGACGTCAAGGCCTTGTTCATCAAGGCGTTGGATCACACGGTTCTACCAGCCGGTGGTGTCGCGGCTTCTTCTCCACGACCAATGGGCCACGCACGACCTCTACACCATTCAGCAATGGGTGCGCGAATGCTACACCGCGCACGTGAAGACCGGCACCGTCACCACCTCTGCTCACCGCTATTCTCATGGACAGCACTTCATGGAGCTTGACCGGCGCGCCACCGGCGACCCCGACTCCGCCATGGCGGACTTGAGGACCATGGTTGTGCCCGGAGGCACAGCGTGAGCCGATATGTCTATGCGTCTGTGTGTGTGTGTCATCGGGAGTAATCTGGGATTGACACGATGACAGTGAAATTGGGCTTGAAATCACGATGAGAATGAGTACCAGATGTCCGGGGTATGACAGTATGACAGTATGATACTATGATACTATAGTAGTATGACAGTACTGTGGGGTGGTCATCGTGGCACTTAGTCAGACCCTCGGGGAATGGCCGGATTCGCATCGGGATCAGAAAGACAATGAAATCGAGTATCAGACGTCGGAGGTATGACACTATGATAGTATGATAGTATGACAGTACAATAGTATGACAGTACTGTATGACAGTCATCGTGTCAGTCCGTCGACGTGACATCTGAATCGAGAATGACGAATCGGAATTAGAAATGAGATCGGATCAGGAATTGAACGTTGGGCCGTGGTGTGACATCGGGTGCCGGGTGGTTGACCCTGCAGCCCGAGTGACGAGTGAATAAGTAGAGCACTTGAGAAGTGTTTAGCCTTCAGAACTCGGAACCGAACTATCGTTTGCACCTCAATCTGGCCCTGATCCAGTATATTATAAAAACCGAATTGTGTACCTTTGCACGTTTCAATAAAAAACATCATTCCGAGTATTTGTCCTAGTGCCCCTGGCACATTTGGTGTCAATAGCGTGTCTGAGTGTGACTCCGCGCAACTCAACACGGCCTGTGCGTAACTCACGGTATACTGCAGGGGGAGAGCTGAGCTTTGGGGAACTTGGGCGCAATTTTTACGTCTAAAACGTCATTTTTTTTCGAAGAAGCAATCCAAGCAACGACCCCAAACGTCACGAAATATCAGTATAACCGTTCCTTAACACTGGGGGCTCAAACGGGCTCAGAAAAGTCAACATTGGTTTTCCGATCTTAAACCCAAAGTCTGCCCCAGGCCACAAACGACCGTCAGGGAGCACCCTAAAGGGTTCCTCCGGTCTACAGTAGCCAGAAAAACTTCATAGCTCACTTTTCAGAGCCTTAAAAAGGCCAAAAACAGCCAAAAACAGCCGTTTCAGCCTATTTTTAGCCTACCCTAAACCCTTCTCCAACAGTCCCCACCACCAAAAACCTTCCCCCCAGACCCCACAGAACCGCCCAGAACCCTCCAACACCGCCTATACGGCCACCAGCAGTCATAAAGTCACTCAAAACAACGCTTTTGCCGGTGTAACTATGGCAGTTCCCCCACAAAAGCACAGAAGAGAGTGGTGGAAACAGGGACCCCTCAAGTGGTTATTTCAACCGGACTCCACTTTCCCACCGGCAGGAGCCTACGATAACTCCCTAGAGGGTCCCCTCCCACCTTCCCCCTCCTCCTCAGACGACGAGGTGGAAGACAGCTGAGCGCCTGGACAACGTACACCCTGGCTATTCCACCAGCGCGCTACTACCGTGAGTGGTACTACCAGGGGTTTTTCTTCAATTACCCGGACCCTTACGATCCAGCACTACCCGTGCTTCCTGGTGAAACCTTGACCGGCGCTCCTCCGTCTCCAGAAGTCAGCCCTCCACCTTCTCCTCCTCCTTCCCCCCCTCACGAAAGCGACACTGAATAAATAAAAGGCGAGCACTTCCTACCTTCTGCTCACCTGTGGCTTTTGCCACACCCAGTCTGCGATCTAATCAGCTCAGCAGCCAGTATGTCACAACATACATCAGAGTCCCTTTCCAGCATGGGGGTCAGTGCAGAGCCGTTACGCCCCCCATTGTTCTCACCCCTCACCTTTCCATCCCCCACCACATACGCTTCCACTTACCCCTTTCCACTCCCAGGCACCACCATGCCCTATACCGCGGTGCCACGTCCATACACCATGCCTGATGGCTCCCCCGCGCAGGCTGTATGGAACGGCTCAAATTGGGTACTTCCCCAATCAGCGCCCCTCGCTGGGGGAGTGTCGCCGGTGCCATTCACACTGGGGGCCCACCACCCTATGGGCTCGTACCCCACGCCGTTCCAACAACAGCTGCAGCAACAACAGCAGTGGCTCGCGTACCAGCAGCATCAGCAGCAGTGGCCCCAGCAACAACCGCTGGAACCGATGCAGCAGCAGTTGCAGCAGCAGCAGTTCCAGCAACAACAGTTACAGCAGCAACAATAGCAGCAGCAACAACAACAACAACATCAGCAACAGCAGCAGCAACAACAGCAGCCACGGCCGCAACAGCTGGTACCAGCCACCTCGACGTTGTACGACCCTGGGGCGGATCCCTCACCGCTGCCGCCCTTCATCAGTATCGGTGCCGTGATCCTGCCAGATCCTCTGCAGGCACCCCTCTAGAAAGAGGCACATGTCGAACGCATCCTCGCACGTCGAGTGCGGTCTGTACGAGGGAAAGAGGTGGAGGAGTGGAAAGTTCGCTGGACTGGCTACTCCAAGGCCCACGACCAATGGAGGACCCGTGACAAACTCGAACGCGGAGGCCCACTTCAACAGCTTCGTGAATTTGAGCAAGCGAGACTGCGCATGGAAGCACAAGTTCGCGACGAAGCCACACGGCGGCGTGAGCAACGTGGCCGTCATTCTGCTCAAGCTGGAGTGACGCTGGCTCACCTCATCACCAACCCCTGCGATGAACTGGACCAGCTCGAACAGATGGAACATGATACCCCTCTGCCGTGGGAGCGTCAAGAACGCACAGAAGATGGGTCGTTAGCACTGGTGACAGAGCTAATGGCGATTCAGACAGAGGCAACCCGTGTGCCCAGAATCCTTGTACTTTTCAGCGGCACTGGCTCGGTAGAGAGAGAGAGAGTTCCTAAATTGCTTCCCCACCGCTTCAGTGGTGACCCTCGACTCCGAGCACATCTGGCATCCCACTCATGTGCAGGACATCTTACAGTGGGACTACAAGGAATACCCGCCTGGATTCTTCGATGTTGTTTGGGCGAGCCCCCCCTGCAGGCAGTACAGTCAGGCGCGCACTACTGGAGGACCCCCTGACCTTCCTCAGGCTGACAAAATCGTGCGGCGAACATTGCAGATCATCGACTACCTGGAGCCGAAGCACTGGTTCATGGAAAACCCCAGAGGTCGTTTCCCCAACGCGCTGCGGCTTCGTCCCATGATGCGCCAGCTTCCCCCCCCGCTGGTGTGTACCTACTGCATGTATGGTATGCAGTACATGAAGCCCACTTGCATATGGACGAACTCAGCACCACCCACGCCCTTGCTACGCTGCACTGCTTCGACACCATGTGCGTGCAGATGGGCGACCGGCAGCCATCCGGAAACTGCACAGCTGGGACCCCATCCGCAGCAGACTGGAGCGGGTCAATCCGCGAGTGTATACCCTGTACCAGCGCCCCTGGTGCGACAACTTTTCCGACATCTATGCCTCCGCAAGACTGAAGGCCCGCTTTAGATTCCAAGTGGCACCCTTCTTTATGAAAGTGGTGCCCTGGTAGCGGTAGGCAAATTGTGCTCGAAGAGAACCTAAGAACTGGAGCCAAGAAGGAACCAGAAAACCTAAGAACTGGAACTTAGATGGATGTGCATTTATTTTGGAATAGAAAAGTGACCTTCCTGGAATAGAAAATAAAAATTTTATTAATTAATGCAGCCTGAAAATTTTATACCGTCCCTCGAAAATTATTATAACAATGATGCCAAAGGGATATATGTATATCGGGAAATATTGGGGAAAGTTTTTGTTTTTTTTATTCGTCCACGAAAAAGACGATATGTGGCAGTTCAATTTCATAGTTAAAATTATGCAAATTTCTTGAAGCGGTGAACAAATTCCTAGATATAACATTTTAAAAAATTTGGTACCTTCGAGCAGTCACTATATGCAATGCCTTGGGGGCATTGGGGAGGGGTCATACAGGTGCCCCGACTACCTTGGGGGGGGCGAACATTGCTTTGGGAAATGTCATATGTTAAGTACACGACCCCCTCAGAATATAAATTTCTCTTTCGTGGATATAACTGGCGATAAGAGGCTGGAGATATCGAATGTCGAAAACTGTAGCTGATGTGGCGCAATGCAGTTCCCATCTTCGATGCAGTACGTGAGACATTAGTCGGAGAGAATTCGGGATTATAAAGATATTCATCTTAACCGTTCGCTGAAAACGTATAAATTTCTCTACTTAATCGTGCGCACCCGCGAAAAAGGTTGAAGTGGTTTACGCCACATTTCTTGGGTGGCATATGCCTGCTTTCTCGGGACTTGCGTTTATATATTTTGTTGAGAGAATCTTCAAAGGGAGACGACAGACGCATACGTGATACTCGTACAGTACAAACGCTTCCAATTTCCCCACTGACGAAACACTTTCCCCATTGTCGTATTACGGGTACAGATGCGATTTATTAAATATGCACTTTCGACTTACCGCGGAACGCTCTCTCTCTCGCAGCGAGACCCTGTCCTGCCAAGTGAAGATCTTTAAGATTGTGTGCACATCTAAGTAACTTATTCGTATATAATATTATCACATATTCCTACTGAATCAGTGGGTATCGGCATCGTGCGCAATGATAACCCCGTTCGCTACTTTTGGAAGTTGCGAAAATCGTAAATTCACGCTCACTATACCCACATGAACGCGCCAGCCCTTAGCGAGACTTGTAGTGGGCTTTTCAGTGTATACGAATTACCGTTAAAAGATAACGCATATTAGATAATATTTTGCTAGTCGCTTCCCTCATCCGCTGCGCACGCACGCTTGCAGGCGAGCGCGCGGATGAGGGAGGAAACCCTAGCGAAAATGTGGACGCGGTTGACATCCGCGTTTTCGCTAGAGCTGACAGCGCGCTGTCAGATGCTCAAAATATGTTCCTTATGCATATATGATATGCGTGGAAGGTTTGTGATATGCAAGATGCGTTTATGCGATGCGTATGTCGAGCGGTTGGCTCGATGCGTGCCCAATGACCCCCTTCCATGCGCGGCGTCCCAGACCCCAGGTTGTGCACGGATCTCGCGCGCGCAAAAAATATGTTGTTCCTAACGCACCTCTTAATCAGTATGCTAAGTTTTGGTGCTTCGTATTTATTTCTCAGACCTGTATCTCACGCAGCTGGACAGTGACTTACGGGCCCCCGTAAGTCACTGTCCAGCTGCGTGAGATACAGGTCTGAGCGGGTACGAGCCAGCGTTGTGTTTTGATATCTTTTTCGGCTGCACATGGACGAGGTCGGACACGTCATGACTTTCGGAGATCGAAGTGACAATATAATTATTGTGTCGACTGATGACATCTTTGAAGAAACTTTTATATTTTCAGAAGGAGGTGGGGGAAATTTTGGGAAATATCATTCTTGAAAGGCGGAAGAATTTTTGAGGCAGATCTGTAAATTAAAATTCAGAATTCAAATTTCTATTCCAGGAAGGTCACTTTTCTATTCCAAAATAATAATATTTCGGAACTTAGATGGGTACCTTAGCGGAGTGATCCCAGGAGGTAGACCACTCCTAAGGGGGGGAGAGTTGTGCCCGGAGGCACAGCGTGAGCCGATATGTCTATGCGTCTGTGTGTGTGTCATCGGGAGTAATCTGGGATTGACACGATGACAGTGAAATTGGGCTTGAAATCACGATGAGAATGAGTACCAGATGTCCGGGGTATGACAGTATGACACTATGACACTATGACACTATAGTAGTATGACAGTACTGTGGGGTGGTCATCGTGGCACTTAGTCAGACCCTCGGGGAATGGCCGGGTTCGCATCGGGATCAGAAAGACAATGAAATCGAGTATCAGATGTTGGGGGTATGATAGTATGACACTATGACAGTACAATAGTATGACAGTACTGTATGACAGTCATCGTGTCAGTCCGTCCACGTGACATCTGAATCGAGAATGACGAATCGGAATTAGAAATGAGATCGGATCAGGAATTGAACGTTGGGCCGTGGTGTGACATCGGGTGCCGGGTGGTTGACCCTGCAGCCCGAGTGACGAGTGAATAAGTAGAGCACTTGAGAAGTGTTTAGCCTTCAGAACTCGGAACCGAACTATCGTTTGCACCTCAATCTGGCCCTGATCCAGTATATTATAAAAACCGAATTGTGTACCTTTGCACGTTTCAATCAAAAACATCATTCCGAGTATCTGTCGTAGTGCCCCTGGCACAATGGTCCTCGACCTAAAGCGTCAATTGGCCGCCTGCACGGACCCCGACAAGTGCCCGCCTGCTTCTCGCGGCTTCACACCGCGTGCAAGCAAACCAGACCGCCGCATGAAACCCAGATTCGCTGCCAAGCCGCTCACTGTTGGTGGGAATTGGTCACAGAGCACATCAAAGAAAGTGGTGTTTCACCGTGACACCGGTGCGACCATTCCGTACTGCCAAAATTCAGTGTGCGCAAAGGGACGATATATTATTATGCAAATATGATCGGACGGTGTCTATCAATGACAGAAGATCAAGTATGAATATATTGTTACATTCCCAATGATGTTCAGGATTTTGGGGCGGCACTGTGATTTAGCTGGGTCGCCCTCGCCCTCGCCCTCGCCCTTTCCCTTTGCTACGCATTGGTTTTGAACGGTCGATGCAGTAATCTACACAATAATCCTCTAACCCTTCGTCAGATTGAAGAAGTACAAAATGCACAACGAAAACAGGGAACGGTGTCCAATTCAAATAAGTAAATGGTTTGACCCACATTTCACCAATAAACAATCCACGAACATCGACAGCCTCGCGTATTTCATCATGATAAACTCCAAGTGATTGTATTGAGCCTCCTGGGGAGAGCCTCTGCGATCCCATACAATGCCCAACAACAAATGAAGACAACATGCATTTTCAAAAATGACATCGGAACCACGACTGACAATGTAGCACTCAACATATTGATCACGGTGCTCGTAGTTGTCATGCCACAACATATACTATCTATACCACCGTAAGCAACACCCGCATGCTCTATTTTTGCACAAATTCTTGTAATCAAGATCATATTCAATAAAATTTAAGTAACCATGGGAAAGTAACTCTCTTCAGCAAAGGCTCAGGAAGCAGTACTGTATTAAAAAATAAGTTTGTTTGCTTTCTGTTAGTAGGGCGCGGGATCCAGAAGCCGCCAACACCCATGGGCGTCATATCTGTATAAATTGGTGAGACATTGATGTATGCATATATCGGGCAGGTGAGACGGAATTTTAGTGTGACTTGTTATCTCAATAATTGATCAATTATATAGATACTGAAACCTAAAATTCGAATGGTTGAGCGAATAAGGCTCTACCGAGCTACGAGTGACACTGTGCAACAAGGAGCCAATTCAGATCTAGAAGACAGTTTGGGGCCTACCCGGGACTCTATCTCGGGAGGGCTGTGAGGCAAATCTCAGTACGCCACCTCTGAACTTATTTCAGAAGAGTTGACAAGTCAGATGTCTAGAAACATAAGCACTAGGGCTGATCAAGTAATCTGCTAACAGCAACCAGTAACATTAACCAGAAGATATCTAACCCGCCACACTCCACTGCACAATTCTGAATGCAGCAGTGAAACATGGGGCCTGCAACATAAGACCAAATATGCGGACAAGTGCAAAACAAAACCCGATAAGATGCATGAGTACTATGCAAGTAGAACTGCCAACCAATGGTTGATTGAAGATTGAAGATGGTCGTGTTGTGAACCGTGTCCACAACAGAAGATGACCGTGCGGACAATGCTCATGTCTAAGGCATGCCGGCGGTGGGGATATCCACACCACCGGACGACAAAATATAACCAGAAGCCTCATACAGCGGGGTCATCTACTGACGCTATGCGGGATCATCCACCGTGACAAATGCAATCAACACCTCTACACCCGTCGCGATGCCTCGGGAATGCAGCTACCCCACACTCGGGTAGATGCACGTGTTGCTGGAACGCACGGTATCCTTTGGAACTCTTTAGCTATTTTGGGTTTGGATAAATTCAAGCCCAAACCCATATGGCTACTGCCCGACAGTCCTTGAGATAGGACTGAAACCCGTTTCAGTCCTATCTCAAGGACCGATGTTGCTATAATTTGTTTAGTCGTCCTCTTGGTGTTTTTGGCGCCTAGCCACTGAATGGTAGTCTCATTAGGACCCAAACTAAGTATCCTTAATCGCCATTTGCCTTATATCTTGATTATGTGTCTATATCCAAACGTTTTTTGACGATGAACCCACCAAATTTTGAATTTTGAAACTTGCAACACATTCAAAACCACCTCATATCTTTCGAAAATTTCTATCCAATTGACAACAGGGTCAATTGAGCGGCCCAAGCATCCAACCTTTATCCTAACATCATACCCAATCATGCTTACCTAATTATACGTGCTGGCAGTCTCACATTGGGCATATACATATATATATGCATTCCAATCCGCCTTACTCCTGTAAAAAACATTTGTGATCCAAGGGTTTACAATGGTTTTTACCACCTCAAAGTGAGCATAAAGATTGAAATTGACACTCGTTCCTAATATCGTCACTGTTGACACTTTGGTATGTCAATGTATATATATGTGTGTATATATCAATTTAATTTTTGAGAGCTTAACATGCCCATAACGGGTTCGATTCCCGTTGCGCCTTTTCCCAAAAAAATAATTAAAAACCCAATGGGTGAGAATGAAAAATTCTTGTTAAAAACTTTGAGTTGCGGCAGTCACTGGGACGTGTTTCGTACGATAGCCCTCGACGTCGACTACAGATCCAGCGGGCTCGAAAGAGGTACCGGATCGTCTATAATTAAATTTATAGATCGCTTGTAAAAATAATGTATATAAATGGGGTGGGGGGGGATGATTAACATCAAATATGGCGCAATAGTGTAGTGGTAACATACTCGTCATGAATTCGAGAGACTAGGGTTCGATTCCCGTTGCGCCTTTTCCCAAAAAATAATTAAAAACCCAATGGGTGAGAATGAAAAATTCTTGTTAAAAACTTTGAGTTGCGGCAGTCACTGGGACGTGTTTCGTACGATAGCCCTCGACGTCGACTACAGATCCAGCGGGCTCGAAAGAGGTACCGGATCGTCTATAATTAAATTTATAGATCGCTTGTAAAAATAATGTATATAAATGGGGTGGGGGGGGATGATTAACATCAAATATGGCGCAATAGTGTAGTGGTAACATACTCGTCATGAATTCGAGAGACTAGGGTTCGATTCCCGTTGCGCCTTTTCCCAAAAAAATAATTAAAAACCCAATGGGTGAGAATGAAAAATTCTTGTTAAAAACTTTGAGTTGCGGCAGTCACTGGGACGTGTTTCGTACGATAGCCCTCGACGTCGACTACAGATCCAGCGGGCTCGAAAGAGGTACCGGATCGTCTATAATTAAATTTATAGATCACTTGTAAAAATAATGTATATAAATGGGGTGGGGGGGGATGATTAACATCAAATATGGCGCAATAGTGTAGTGGTAACATACTCGTCATGAATTCGAGAGACTAGGGTTCGATTCCCGTTGCGCCTTTTCCCAAAAAAATAATTAAAAACCCAATGGGTGAGAATGAAAAATTCTTGTTAAAAAACTTTGAGTTGCGGCAGTCACTGGGACGTGTTTCGTACGATAGCCCTCGACGTCGACTACAGATCCAGCGGGCTCGAAAGAGGTACCGGATCGTCTATAATTAAATTTATAGATCGCTTGTAAAAATAATGTATATAAATGGGGTGGGGGAGGATAATTAACATCAAATATGGCGCAATAGTGTAGTGGTAACATACTCGTCATGAATTCGAGAGACTAGGGTTCGATTCCCGTTGCGCCTTTTCCCAAAAAAATAAAAACCCAATGGGTGAGAATGAAAAATTCTTGTTAAAAAACTTTGAGTTGCGGCAGTCACTGGGACGTGTTTCGTACGATAGCCCTCGACGTCGACTACAGATCCAGCGGGCTCGAAAGAGGTACCGGATCGTCTATAATTAAATTTATAGATCGCTTGTAAAAATAATGTATATAAATGGGGTGGGGGAGGATAATTAACATCAAATATGGCGCAATAGTGTAGTGGTAACATACTCGTCATGAATTCGAGAGACTAGGGTTCGATTCCCGTTGCGCCTTTTTCCCAAAAAAAATAATTAAAAACCCAATGGGTGAGAATGAATAATTCTTGGTAAAAACTTTGAGTT
>LGRX02005435.1:0-47894 GCA_001247695.2 Cymbomonas tetramitiformis
CAAATAAGGATTATTCCAAGGGCTTGGACCGTCGGCTTGGAACCCGCCACAGGACCCGGTAGGACAGGTATGTGTTTGAGAGGCGTTGGCGTTAACACTGGGAATTCCAAGGGCTTGGACAGCAAATGTGTTGTGTTTGAGAGGCGTTGGCGTTAACACTGGGAATTCCAAGGGCTTGGACAACAAATGTCCAGGTCCAAGCCCCGTCCAAGCCGCGGTCCAAGGGCTTGGACCTGGACATTTGCTATCCAAGCCCTTGGAACCCCCTTGGAATTTACATAAAATTCCAATCGGTTTCCAAGCCGTTGGACCGTCGGTTTGGAATACCGTAGGACCCATTTGGACCGTCGGCTTGGAACCCCGTTGGACCCGCTTGGACCATCGGCTTGGATTCCCATAGGATTTTTTTAGATTGGCGATTCCAAGGGGGTTCCAAATGCTTGGACGGGGCTCGGACCTTATTAAACGGGCATTCCAATGGGGTTCCAAAGGCTTGGACGGGGCTTAGACTCTGCCAAACGGTGATTCCGAGGAGGGTCCAAGGGCTTGGACGCTGCAAAAAAACAGGTTCCAAAGGGGTTCCAAAGACTTGGACGGGTCTTGGACTCCGTCAAAAGAAGTTTCCGAGGGGGTTCCAAGGGCTTGGATAGGACTTGGACTCAGTTAAACAGAGATTCCAACGTGATTCCAAGGGCTTGGAAGCTGTTAAATTAAGGTTCCAAGCGAGTTCCGAGGGCTTGGACGGGGCTTAGAATCTGTTAAACGAGAATTGCATGGCCAGGTTCCATTGTTCCAAAGCTTTGGAACAATGTTTCCAAAAGCTTGGACGGACAGGTTCCAAAAGCTTGGAACCATGGTTCCAAATACATTTATTTTGCTTCATACATTTCATTGATTTCAAACGCTTGGAACCGCATTTCCAACGATTTGGAACAACGTTTCCAAAAGGCTTAAACATATATGGCTCCAAAGGCTTAAACGGACATGGTTCCAAAGACTTGGAACCATGGCTCCAAATACATTTACAGTGAGAATATGCAGGTATGCAGGGTTAAGGGGTACTGCGCAGTTCCAAAATACACTTGCAATTGTTGCTACATTGTTTTCATGTTTCTTTGCACACATACATTATGATGTCGTGTGCATGCTGTACACAGAAAGTTTAAAGGTTGCGATGCTAAGTTGCAAATACGTCATCATCATTGGATAAATAACATTACTTGACAGAGTTACAAGTGCGTGGGATCTAGGTTCAGGCTAATAATGCTATCACAAGTCAGGGATTCTACCGAAAGCTGCAAGCTTTCGAAACTACTCTTAAAACTACTCTAATTAGTTTGAAACTTTTAAATTGAAATCTGTTCCGCTAATTGCAAGCACTGACGCACTTGAAACACGACCTGCGAACATGCCGTAAAACAGAACAAAATCAGCGTTCATCAGACGCCGAACCGCAAGTAAAATAATAAACTTCAGTCAACGAAACGCAAATCAGATCCAACGTTTAAACAGTCTTACCTGCGATAGAGCAATTCTCGACCCGGGCGGTACCAATCCCTGAAAAAGTAAAACACAAAGCTCAGTTCTACACGCATATGTGGAAAACATACCGGCGTGTTATGGCCGATTCTCGAGCATCGGTACTATTTTGGGCTGACGCTATTTTTAAAAGTGCAGGTTTGTGGGATTAATGATACGGTGTTGCTACTACGATGATGCTGAACTGTTTTCAAACAAAATGCTGAAAACAACTCTGCGCGCGCAACATGCAAGGCTGCTAGATAACGGCAGGTACGTTCAAGAACTGTCGTTGCGGCATTCTCAGTGTCACGGCGAATTGAGCCCGTACCGTTTGAATAACTCCGCCGCAGAGATCTTTCAGACTTCCTGGAATCGCGTTTACGTCCCGGACCCGAGCGTCACCGGAGAATTTCCTGCAGATCTCCACAAAGTAATCTTGCGAAAAATGAGAAGAAAGAAGACACGGCTAAGCTCATATAGATAATTACAGTACAAACCTGGACATACAATACTGCAAGTCTTCGACGGCGTTGAGGTGAAATATGAAGTTCCGTATTGTAAAGTGTCGGGTCTTCACTGTGTCCACAGTCCACAGTCACAGAGTACCGTTCGTCTAGCCATTTGAAAATCCATCGTCTTCAAAGGTCGCGATACTCGCGATTACTCGCGATTACTCGCGATTACTAACGATTACTCGCGATTACTCGCGATTACTCGCGATTACTCGCGATTACTCGCGATTACTCGCGATTACTACTACGTACGGCGAAAGACTGAGCAGTCGATCCAACCATTCGTGCACGACGAATCCAATTTAATCTTCGATCTGAGCAGTCCATCGCTATACTGTATATTTCTGTTTTCTGGACTGTTGCTTTTTATTTTTGGAGCAAGTCCTTCTACAGAATTCGTCGCAGCTCTATTTTTAGAAATTTCCCGTAAGATGTGCATAATTGACGGTAGAAAACAATTTTTCTGCATTTTTCACGTCGCTGCATATCAAAAACATCGGGGCCAAACATATGTCCACTTTTCAAAAAAACAGAAAATTTTCCGAAATTTTGTTTTTTGGGCTTTTTACACAAAAAACAGCCAAGTGTTAAGCTTTGAAATAAGAGGCTTCACTTTGGAATTCCAGGGGCATGGAATTTCTCAAGTGGGAGCAAATGTCCAGTTCCAATGGACTTCCAAGGGCTTGGATAAACCCCCAGAAGTGGACCTAGTCGATTTTTACCAAAAAAGTTCCATGCCATTGGTTTGAGTGGGCCAACCCGTTGGAATATTGGAAAACCTTACAAGTCCGGTCAGACAACTCACACTTCTTACATGGATTCGCAGGAATAATGGCTAGGCAAAGGCGTGGACTAGCTCGAACCGAGAACGCGGAAGGCACTCCATGCCCATGCGATCAATACAGACTCCGATTTTGCTACTCCAAAAAACAGATTAAGCGGCATTTGATCCTACATCCGCCCGTCGCACGCCTCTCCAATGACCGAGATCATGAAGAAAACGACTCTCTTGACGGTGCGGAAAGTGTGAATGATGACGGTGAGACGGATCCACCATCAGAGACGGACGAAGAGGAAGAACACGAGGATGACACATATCTTCATGACCATGCCGAACGGATGCTCCGGAAGATCCGTGAAAACTTCTTCAGCCCGATTGAGTATGCATCGTCCGACTCGGTGAGTTCTAAATCCCGTCCAAGCCGTTGGAACCATTGTTTAACAATATCCAAGCCCCGTCCAAGCCTTTGGAACAACCTTGGATTCCCCCACGAAGAAGAGTCCAAGCATCGTCCAAGCCTTTGGAACACCTTTAGAGCCATCACTTAATGTATCGGTCACGTTAAATTGACCTGGAAAGTGATTTTCGAATTTTGGATTTGGTTTTTTTGCTCTACGTTAGATTTCGAAATTTCGATTTGGCTGATTTTGCTCTACGTTAGATTTTCAGATTTCAGTCTTCGGGATGCTGGATTTTCGAATTTTGGATTTGTTTTTTGCTCTACGTTAGATTTTCGAAATTTCGATTTGGCTGATTTTGCTCTACGTTAGATTTCAGATTTCAGTCTTCGGGATCCTGGATTTCGAATTTGGATTTGTTTTTTTGCTCTACGTTAGATTTCGTGGGTCAGCTTCGGAACACTGGGTTTCGGACTTTGGGATGCATATCTTAAATTGGAGTGCTTCGCAATTACAGGCAATTAATGCCAATTATCTTGCTTGCACGGACCACCTGGTGCCCGTCCGTCATAGAAGCCTCCCTTTAACATGGGGATGCTGGACGGTTAGAGTACTGACCACGACGGGTGGGTTACTCTACACGAGTAGCACACCGGAAGTGGCCAGGCTCGAAAATCGTCCATCCCTTTCCACAAGATTGGGGCCCGGTAGAGACCGGGGTGCGATTTTCGAGGAGCATTTCTCCTGAAAGGAAGAGTGCTCTGGTGTGGTTGTTGTCTCGAACAGGGACACGAGCCAGACTCAGCCCCACGAAAGGGATTGCTTTTCTTCGATGGTGCATGCCGCTTTAACGCGTCGCCGGATTTGAGGCAAGCCTCGTTCGGAGTAGCACTCTGCTCAGAACAAGGTCAACAGTGGACCCGGGACTACGGGCGCCTTGGATCCAATTTAACAGCTTCCAAGTCACTTCACTTAGTGTATCGGTCTCGTTGAGCACCACGTGCTGCCAAGTCAGAACCTACCAGTTGTAAATATACTGTAATATATAACACGCATTGTACAGATAATACTAACTTACCTGGAGTTCCAAAGGGGTTCCGAAGGCTTGGATGCGCCTTGGAATCCGTCAAACGCAAGTTCCGAAGCGGTTCCAAACCATTGGACTAAGCCTGGACACCATAAGATATCACTTCCATAATCGTTCCAAAGGCTTGGACGGTCTTGAACTGCACGTAGCAAGAATGATCGGTCCAGAGAATTATCAGTCTATATATCAAGCACTTGCTCATAGCGTTCCGCTCTCAGATCGGGAAGTTCCAAGGGCTTGGAATTTCGGAACACGCTCCCGTGTTGCCCAGAGACTGGGCCTATGGGGTTCCAAGGGCTTGGAATCTTTTGAAACCCACGCTCGTGCTGCGCAGAGACCGGTCCTATGGGGTTCCAAGCCGTGGAGCCTCCGGGCTCGAGCTTCATTCCTCGTACTAACAAGGTCCAAGGGCTTGGAATCTTTTGAAACCCACGCCCGTGCTGCGCAGAGACCGATCCTATGGGGTTCCAAGCCGTTGAGCCTCCGGGTTTGAGCTTCATTCCTCGTACTAACAAGGTCCAAGGGCTTGGAATCTTTTGAAACCCTCGCACGTGCTGCGCTGAGACCGGTCCAATGGGGTTCCAAGCCGTTGAGCCTCCGGGTTCGAGCTTCATTACTCGTACTAGCAAGTTCCAAAGGCTTGGAATCTTTTGAAACCACGCCCGTGCTGCGCGGAGACCGGTCCAATGGGGTTCCAAGCCGTTGAACCTCCGATTTCAGACTGCCGACCTCAGACTGGAAAGTTCCAAAGGCTTGGAATTGTCCAAAATGAATTCCAAACCGTTGGAACCGCCTTGGACCGACGACTTCGGTCATACGTAATCCGAGGACATAGGTCCAACGGCTTGGAATCGACCAGGACCCATTGGACTAACAAATTTCGGTCCAGCCCCTTGGAACCCCGTAGGACCATCGGCTTGGAACCCCATAGGACTCCTAGGGAAAAACCCAAAGCTTCACCTTGCAATTCCTGGCGGTTTCCAAAGGCTTGGAATTTTACCAAATATTTTCAGGACGGTTCCGGGCGCCCGGAATGGTGCCGTCCAAGCCTTTGGAATAATCCCTATTTTGTAGGGACCGTCTCCATCGACTGCCGCCGGCGGGCCACCATCATGTTATGGGGATTTGGCCGGCCCTGAGTGGGAGGTTCGGCGGGAGCGGTCTCAGCGGCGGTCTGAGGCACTGGAGGGGTTACGCTGGCGACGGCGTCTGCCTCGTGTAGATGGTCCGCCGTCAGGCCCTGTGCGCTGCCCTGAGGGTCGCCTGGTGGGGAGGCTCCTGCCGATGTCGTCGCACCAGGCAGCGCGAGTCCTCTCGAGAGCACCGCGGAGATGTCCAGGGCCTGTACTGCCGCTAGGACTTCTCTGCGAATGTGTTCACTTCGGCTGCTCGCGTCCGAGTCAGAGCCGGACCTGTGGGCGGCCCTCCGCCTGCGCTCAGCCCGTGCCTGCGTGCTTCGGCTGCCTCTGGTCCCCGTGCTGGTGCGGCTGATGTCCGTGCCGGAGTCGGGGTCAGAGTGATCAGGTGCGTGGCTTGGGCCTGGAAGATGCTTGCCATGTGTCGCAGGGCCCGAGGATGCCCTTCGGGAACGCCGACGCCGGCGAGTCTCTGAGGTTGTCGCCACCGCGGGAAGGTGACGCACCAAGAGCTGGGTACCGCCCAAGACGTTCTGCTGAACCCCGCTGTCAAGGGGTACCTGCAGAGGGTCCGGCAGGGCCGCGGCGCCGATGCTGATGAAGTGCTGCAGCGATGAGGGATCCGCGCCTGAGTCATGAAGCGCGGAGGTGGCTGGTGCCAGCTGATGGGGCTGCTGTGGTCGATGCGGCTGCTGCTGTTGCTGCTGCTGCTGCTGCTGCTGTTGCTGCTGTAACTGCTGCTGTGTAACTGCTGCTGCTGTAACTGCTGCTGCATCGGTTCCAGTGGCTGCTGCTGAAGCCACTGCTGTTGCTGCTGCTGGTACGCGAGCCACTGCTGCTGCTGCTGTAGCTGTTGTTGGAACGGTGTGGGATATGCGCCCACGGGGTGATGGGTTCCCAGTGTGAACGGCACTGGTGATACTCCCCCAGCGAGGGGCGCTGATTGGGGCAATACCCAATTGACGCCGTTCCATACAGCCTGTGCGGGGGTGCCATCCGGCATAGTATAAGGGCGGGGCACCGCTGTGTAGGGCATGGTGGTGCCTGGATGTGGAATGGGGTGAGCGGAAGCGTAAGCGGCGGGCGATGGGAAGGTGAGGGGCGAGAACAATGGGGGGCGTGACGGCTCTGCACTGACCCCCATGCTGGGAAAGGACTCTGATATATGTTGCGACATACTGGCTGCTGAGCTGATCAGATCGCACGCTGGGTGTGGCAAAAGCCACAGGTGAGCAGAAGGTAGGAAGTGCTCGCCTTTTATTTATTCAGTGTCGCTTTCGTGAGGGGGGGAAGGAGGAGGTGAAGGTGTAGGGCTGACTTCTGGAGATGGTGGAGCGTCGGCCAAGGTTTCACCAGGAAGCACCGGTATTGCTGGGTGGTAAGGGTCCGGGTAGTTGAAGACGAAAACCGTGAACCCCTGGTAGTACCACTCACGGTAGTGGCGCGCTGGTGGGATAGCCAGGGTGTATGCTGTCCAGGCGCTCAGTTGTCTTCCACCTCGTCGTCTGAAGAGGAGGAGGGGGAAGGAGGACCGCTCCAAGGACCGCTCTGCCAGAAGGCGCCTGCTGGTGGGTAGGTAGGGTCAGGGGGGAATACCCACTTGATGGGTCCTTGTTTCCACCACGCTCTTCTGTATTCTTCTGGCGAAGGGGGTACTGCCATGCACCGGCGAACTCAAAATTTCGCCAGGGCTCCGCGACACAGATTTCAAGTGCCTATGTATGCAGGCAGGGGTCAAGAAACTGCAACCAGAAAGCTCAGCAAGGTCCCAGAAGGTAACCGGACTTCGTACACTCCCAAAATATTCCAGCCAGAGGGTAAACCAGAGGTGTCCAGAAACTGTCCAGGAACTGTCCAGAAGCCACTAAAAGTGCTGTTTTGAGGGGCTTTCCCAACTGCTGGTGGCCGTGAGGGCGGTATTGAGGGGTTCTAGGGTGTCCTATGGGGTCTGGGGAAGGAGTTTTTGGTGGTGGGGGCTACTGTGGAAGGTTTTGGGGTAGGCTGAAAACGGGCTAAAACGGCTATTTTGGGCTGTTTTTGGCTGTTTTTCGCCTTTTTAAGGCTCTAGAAAGTGGGCTATGAGGTTTTCCTGGCTACTATAAACCGGGGAAACCCTTTAGGGTGCTCCCTGACGGTTGTTTGTAGCCTGGGGCAGACTTGGAAGTTAAGATCGGAAAACGAATGTTGACTTTTCTGAGCCTGGTTGGGCCCCCAGTGTTAAGGGGCGAAAATATGAAGTTTTGGAGATGTTTTCCAAAGGATACGGCCGTTGTATACGAAAAAAAATGTACTTACGGAGGCTAAAATTGCGCCCAGATAGCCGGAAGTGCAGCTCTCCCCCTGTATTACAACGGAAGTTACAAAAGGCCCGTGGGCGAGTTGCGCAGAGGCGAAATCGCAGCACGCTGATACCAAATGTGCCAGGGGCACGACGACAGATGCTCGGAGATATGTTTTTGATTGAACGTGCAAAGGTACACAATTCGGATTTTTATAATATACTGGATCAGGGCCAGATTGAGGTACAAACGATAATTCGGTTCCGAGTTCTGAAGGCTAAACACTTCTCAAGTGCTCTACTTATTCACTCGTCACTCAGGTTGCAGGGTCAACCACTCGAGAGCCGATGTCACACTTCGGCTCAACGTTCAGTTCCCGATCCGATCTCATTTCTAATTCCGATTCGTCATTCTCGATTCAGATGTTATGCCAACAGGCTGACACGATGACTGCCCCACAGTACTGTCATACTACTGTACTGTCATACTGCCATACTGTCATAGCGTCATACTGTCATACTGTCATAACCTTAATATCTGATATTCGATTTCATTGTCTTTTCAACCCCGATGCGAATCTGACCATTCTTCGAGGGTCTGACTGAGTTCCACGATGACACCCCCCACAGTACTGTCATACTACTATAGTGTCATACTGTCATAGTGTCATAGTGTCATAGTGTCATACTGTCATACCCCGGACATCTGGTATTCATTCTCATCGTGATTTCAAGCTCAATCTCACTGTCATCGTGCCAATCCCAGATTACCCCCGATGACACACATACGGACGCATAGACATATCGGCTCACGCTGTGCCTCCGGGCACAGCAACCGTCATTGGTGATGCTATATTCAAAGTCGTATTGAAAACTGTTGGTACCTTCGATTCTGACAAAGACACGTTAGGGTTTATGGCATTGTTACTGTATTCTGTATATTGTATTGACATGGCCTCTGAGTCAATATTGGTAATGTGAATAAGAGAGATGGAATTTCGGTCACCATTTCCTTTCCAATGAAATTCACCCGTGTCGGGGGGTACTATGTTGTCTCTATATTGTTTCTTGACATATCTGGCCTGTGGGTCCAAATCTACAGGGTTTTGAAGCATTTCCTTTTCGATTTCGGTTAGCCATCCACGGGGTCTATTACCGTTCATGCCAGGGTCATGACCGATGACATATGTGTCATACATGTCATACGTGTCAATGTCATACCATGTCATGGCATGTCGTGTCATATATTATTATGACAGTCGTCAGTACGGTCGACCATGACTGTACATGTCGAGTCGCGTCATATATTATTATTACGTCGTCGTACGGTCGACGATGGCCCGTACATGTCGCCCAGATGATAATGTCACATCATCTGTCATCCTTTGTCATCGAGTTCGTACGTCGAACTCGAAGATGGCAAAGCAAGATACATCTTGAATACAAACAAGAACCATCTTGGCTTTTAAGCATGTGCGGAACACGCATGCACGGTATGAACGAACTAGTCGTTATTACAATGTTTGGTCGTTCAACCTACGTCTCGGGTTCACACCCAATGGCAGTACCATCTAAGATGATGGGAGACGTATGGTACAAAGTGAGGAAGCGTTGTGCTTCGGCGTTCATTATCGGTACGCAACTCACAACCCGCTTGATTGTTACACTTGTGTGTGTCGTTCAACGGCACGGTGTTTATTTGATATATTGTATAATATTTGTGGGCTCGCACTTGCCCTAACATAATGGTATTCTTGTATATATATATATGTATTGTTGTATATATATATATATATAGCACATGCTTGGGCACTATATGACCCAGCTGATGACGTGAATTCAGGGCATCCCAATGACGCAATGCACCTTCGGTGCAAGAGCTGCATCCCGAGAACTGCTATCAGCTTCATAGTAAGCTATCACGTCATCACATAGAGGTCGGACCTCTGTTGTATTTAAACGGCGCTTGACAACCGCCTAGCAATACACTTCCTTGAGGGGGGAAGATGGTAAGCTAAAAATACAACTAAAAACCAAATAAATAATAAAGACAAATAATAAAATAAAACAATTAAGTTGCATCATTGTTTTTGCTTTGGTAAGCCTGACTATATACAGTCAAACCATGCAGAACTCCATAAAGTTGACACACATAAGTATCAAACATTTCTAAGGTCATCAGCCATGACATACATATGAGCTTGATTTTGAAGACCTAGACATTGTATACCTTTGGTCTAGCATGTATCCAGACTAGAATTGTATATTGACACGGTGCAAGCACTATAGCCTTTGCCACCGATTATCATTGAAAAAGGGCAACCATTCTTGATATTTCATATATATATCATCTGATTGGATCATTAAAGGTGTCAAGATTACTCAATGCGATATGCAGGCTACGGCCTGAGTACAACATCTAGATAGGTCAAAGCCACTGAGCTGACCAATGCAGCATAAATGCTAGCTGCCTTGAAGGCTATTCAATAAGCCTATTGCCCTTATGTCTTGATATGTATCCTTGTATTGGCATCTATTTGAGGTAATTATGCCTACTGAATGAGCCATACCAACCATCTTGTCTTCATTGATCATTACATATCTGATCATATCGCCATTGAGCAATGCCTATTCTGTGAGATTATATATCACGAGGCATTTCATTAGTGCACATTAAACAATTGTAGTGCAACAAAGATCATCAGCTCTTCATCATACCAAAAGGTTGAGTTGTTGTCAATTGAATTTTCAGACACCATTTCTCAGAGGTCTATTCATCATGAAAGACAGAGTCTGTGCAATCATGGCTATTCAGCCTCCGACATAGCTGACATAGCTATTTAGCTCATGACCCAACCGTTGTTAAGCAGCCTCCACGCTATATGGCTGAAAAATGGCAAGCAATCTCTTCGGTCATTCTTGGGCATAGAGCAATCAAGCACAACCAATCCAGGATGTTTATCCCGAAATTCTTCAAGAGTTATTCATGTTTTCCATGTGTCATATGAAAACAGCCAATATACCGCCCTATGATGGGAGTCATCTCCTTCAGCGAGGGGAAGTGGTTATGCTGTAAAGTTGACCAATCTGATCATCATCATAAAAATGACTGACAGATTTGAGAAAATCGATTGAAACTTGTATTGAAAATGACTATTCCTTACAATAAGGTATTGCACCTAAGGAAATAAAGGTTGCATCGTCTGAAATAGGAAAAGAGTTTTACATTGACTCTAGTTCCTGAATCCAGAATCACATAGAAAATATGTTCTATCCTGTGCATATAAAAAGTACATTAGATTCAGATTCTGAGCATACAAATGGACTTGAATGCACTCGGGTTTTGTACTAAGTTGCAATTGTCCAAAGTTTTATTCTGACATCACTATTATTTGTGGAATAACATACAATGGTGTAACCATCCACATATAGATTGACACCATATTTGTAATTTCATAACATTTTGGCACATAAGACAAGCATGCTTCATTGAGGAATAAAGACTCTTTGAAAGCTCATTCGGGAATGTTTAGAAATTTGTTGCCTCATCCATTAGGCCACAAAGTCTTGGAAAAGCCATGGCGGAACTCGAACCCGCAATCTGCAGCTGGTTTCCAAGCGCAGTTCATCCTCATTCTGGAAAGTGACAGAAATTTTATAGTCATAAAACAAGTCACAATTCTATCGGATTGAAATGACACATTTTTCATTCATACTTCTTTATCATAACAAGTCTCTGAATAGTGTTTGCCCAAAAATAAAATGGGCACCATTGAGATAAGTGATCATGTGCTGATATATACACATATCACTAGGCAATGCCATGTTCTATTCATAATGAAATGACATGTCAGCCATCCATACTACGAAAATACAACTCGTAGTAAGTTGTTGTCATTACGGACACTTCTTGATTGACTCTCCATTAGCTTCGATACCAAAGTTAACTTCGGTACCATCACTGATTTCTTTGTTCATCATGACAATCATTATCCAGAACCATTGTCTAAGTTGGGTACACTATAGTGACCCTGAACTGACAAAGTATGTGGGCTGCAACCCAACGACTGTATTTGACATCATCTGGCATTTGCCACATTCAAAAACGTCAGGCATATTGCCGGTATGACGTAGAAAAAATCGATGTTCATATTGACATTGTTACCTCAAAAGCATTCGATGAGTAATCTCCGTCTGATTTTCTATCAAACCATTTTCACATAACATAATGATTGATTAGCATTCTCCATCACCATCTGATTGGTTTGATGCACCTCTTTTTAAAAGGGGGAGGAAGGAGTATAGATTCATTCATTCTTCATACAGCTGCTTGCCACATATTGATTTACATCATTGTAATTTTGCTTGGAAGATTAAAAATCTTATCAAAAGTTCCAGCATCTGTATATAGCAGCCATAAAGTTGATGACACGGTGCATCATGCCGACTGAAGACATCAAATGAAGTCTTATTTGACTTATTGACACATAAAGTTCATTATGAAGAAATCATAGATGCATATTTCTCCGGCTCTATCATATTATATGAAGGGCACCGACATGGGAGAACGATGTTTTTTTTCAAATGTGAATAAGCTATATTGTAAGCTTACGACCTGATGAGAAGTGAGATTCTCTGGCTGGTGGGGGATATATATATATAGTCAGATATATATCTATCACAGAACGTGCAGTCAGTGAACACTCGCTTTCGGAATACTAAGATGATAACATAAAATACTTTAGGGGTTTTATGCATCTGTGTTCCGAGCTACCGAGACGCATGCTACGTGTGACACGGCTCTCCGAAGGAGGACAGCAGGAGACAGGCCCCCCCACTTTATAGTGGGGGGGTAAATCGGTCTACCCGTGACACCACCTCCTCCAGAAGGAGAGAGGTGGAAACAGGGAGCAGTGTCAATAGGCCTGCCGGCCATCCCACAACAAGAAATCTAAGGAGCCTTTTTCAGCTCAGCTAGAGGGGCATCCGCCGGCGCTAGTTCATGCTGCTTAGATTGAAACAGAGCAGGGCTACACAGAATTGTCTAGTGAATCAGGGTTTGGGCTCTGGAGCAGGCGGCGGCGACGTTCTCGATGATAGAGGACGTCGAGCGTAAGGAAGACGATGTTCAGCCAATGCCCGTGCGGTGCCAAGGCCAAAAGCGGCCTGGCACCACCAGAGCGAATGCACCGACGAAGAAAGGGTGAGGAGGTGGAAGGTGGAAAATGCGGTGAAGGGATGTGGTCGAGCTCATGGGAAAAGGCTTGAAAGGGATGATGGTGAAGGGTGAAGTGGGCGTGACAACACCACCAGACACCACCAGATGGTGACCAAGGGGCGCACAAGGTGAAGGTGAGGGAAGGGGAGGGATGAGGTCGAAATAGTCAAAGCACTCGTTGTCGATGGTGAGCGCGATGGACTCGAGCTTGGTGTCTGGTGCGCAAACACCACCAGACACCGCCAGACCATAGCCAACGGTAGGATGTTGCCGATGTACTCGAAGAGTAATCAACGCTGAACGAACAGCGGCCATACGTGCACGCTGAGGTCCAGTAGACATGGTCGCTGACCACTGACCGCTGACTGCAGAATCCGCGAACCCAAAGCTAGGGTTCCCAAGCGAAAAGCTAACTTCTCGTAAAATTAAGCAAATCAAACGATGAAAGGGTCAAATTGGGGTAGATTTTTGCGAGGAAAACGCCGGTGAGGTCAAAATAGTCGTACGATAAGCCAGCTTTGCTGCAGGAGAAGCGCTGCTGGCCAGAAAGTCAAAAAGGTTGCGGTAAAGCGGCATTTCGGTCGTTGATGCCGGAGTGGTAAAGCGACATCTCGGTAATTATGTCGGGGCGGTAGTCGGTGTAGTTCGACGAGACTCTCGGTGTCGGTAATCGGTAAGGGTAAAATCGGTGATGCAGTAGCGGTAGTCGGTGAAGTTCGACGAGACTTGCGGTAGTCGGTACGTTCGACGAGACGGAAATTAGAATCCCAAAAGAAACAATGCCACCACTGAAGTGGTCAACCCATAACCTGATGAGAAGTGAGATTCTCTGGCTGGCGGGGGATATATATATATATAGTCAGATATATATCTATCACAGAACGTGCAGTCAGTGAACACTCGCTTTCGGAATACTAAGATGATAACATAAAATACTTTAGGGGTTTTATGCATCTGTGTTCCGAGCTACCGAGACGCATGCTACGTGTGACACGGCTCTCCGAAGGAGGACAGCAGGAGACAGGCCCCCCCACTTTATAGTGGGGGGGTAAATCGGTCTACCCGTGACGACCATCACTTTGACGTCAACAGCCTGAGATGCTGATTGTCGAAATTCAAGAGTTGAAGGATTCGATGAATCAACCTTGATACATGTGTTTTGATTGATGAATTGTTGATCCATGGTTTCTCCCCAAATCTAGAGAAGCTGGCACACAAGTTGTTGCCAATGTCTTAAGGAAAGCATCTGAGCAAAGGATTGCCAGTTGTGCCATCAGGCATCGAATTCCATGAACAGCAAAGCCGAGTGAGTAAATCCGCCACTCTAGCTATTTGCCCGTCACGTTCCTTCCAGGTTCATGACAAGAGACAATTCATCAAAGTCATACACCAATGCATAAGTCACATGCATGGTTGCACAGTTTGTATCCGAATGCCATTCCATCAAGGTTAAGCATCTTGACAGTAACTCTGGCCAACCAAAAGCCTTCCTGTCTTCGGATATCTTGAGCATTCTCATTTCCAGCTCCATTATGGACTAGGAAGCATCATGACTGTGCCTCGCCAGGACGCTAATCCTCAAAGCCGCACACTTGAGGCGAGCCTTATGAGACAGTGACCTTTGGCTTGTGGGGCGTCAACCCCTTATCAAATCCTGAACACTTGTTAACACCTGGATAAATTTATCATGATGCAACTTAAGTGAGATTATAAGTTCCACATAATCATATTGTCTACGTATGCTGAAGGCATAACTGCCGCATATGGTCACAATAGGTCGCAGCTTCTATAACATTGTGGCTTCTGAGTCAAAAGCTGATAGCCAATGACTTTTGCCAATAATTGCCGACCAAATAATAATCAGGCCGTGGAAACATATACCCAAGAGGTTTTCGTCCATCGGTCATATATATATATATATATATATCAGGGCTGCATCCCAAGAACTGCGATGCGCCTTCGGTGCAATGGGCTGCAACCCGAGAACTGCAGGGTTATATCCCTAACATTTTTACCCTGCATCAAATTGATATGACAGGAGCAGGAATTGATCCTTCCTTGCTAAGGTGTAGTGAGCCTTGTATAAATCATACCCTTACACAGATACGCATATGCGGGTACCAATATCTGTGAAAAACTGCTAATGCTACCTTTGCCAGCCGTGGTTTGTCATCGGACTCTTGGCCAATCATCCGCAGCTACCGGAGATTGAGGTAGACGGAGTTGTGATCCTGAGTTGTGCTTGACAAACATAACTAAACAAATTTCACATTAGTACGTGGCGAATCCATTCTCACTCATCGCGATAGATGTTCGTCAAAGCGCGCGTACCGGACCGAAAAAGGGAGTTTGGCAGGCGGGTGAGGATTTAAAGTGGACTTATAAAGACCCTCCGATATCTCGTAAGCAGGGCCTCCTCCGCTGCATTAAAAAGAAGCCATTTCGAAATATTCGGAAGGGGCTCTCCATAGTATTCCTGTGAACTTCGGAGGAGTAAGCTCTCTGAAGGGAGGAAGAGGTGGATGCATTATCGCCGAGAATCGTTCGTTAAATCGTCGATCATCGAAGGTGTCGACGGCAAGCGCAAATATCTATCCGTAACGTAAACCTCGGAAGATACCTTGAAACGTCACTCTGAAATACGATACGCAATTCATGGGGGCTACATCCTAAGAACTGTAGGGCTAAATGCCTAAGGTGAGGGACTAAAGTGGACTCAGTTCCCCCCAATAACCTAAAAACACCATGAGGGACGCCTCAAATCGGTGTAAGAAGACTGGTACCAGCAAGAAGCGACAACAACAAAGACATCATAGACATATACAAAGGTATGCCCGTTGTGAGGTCACAACTCTTTTAAGAGGGGAGATCTGTCAGGGTCATGACCGATGACATATGTGTCATACATGTCATACGTGTCAATGTCATACCATGTCATGTCATGTCGTGTCATATATTATTATGACAGTCGTCAGTACGGTCGACCATGACTGTACATGTCGAGTCGCGTCATATATTATTATGACAGTCGTCAGTACGGTCGACGATGACTGTACATGTCGCCAGATGATAATGTCACATCATCTGGCATCCCTGTCATCGAGAGTTCGTACGTCGAACTCGAAGATGGCAAAGCAAAGATACATCTTGAATACAAACAAGAACCATCTTGGCTTTTAAGCATGTGCGGAACACGCATGCACAGTATGAACGAACTAGTCGTTATTACAATACTGGTCGTTCAACCTACGTCTCGGGTTCACACCCAATGGCGGTACCATCTAAGATGATGGGAGACGTATGGTACAAAGTGAGGAAGCGTTGTGCTTCAGCAGTTCATTATCCAGTGACTGCAACTCACAACCCGCTTGATTGTTACACTTGTGTGTGTCGTTCAACAGCACAGTGTTTATTTGATATATTGTATAATATTTGTGGGCTCGCACTTCAGCCCTAACAGTTCAGCCTGAAAAAGCCTTTACTTTCTTGCCAGTTTTTTAACATTCCACCGCAGGGAGTCAGAAAGGAACCTGTGTGCTTGAGGTTGTATTTTTGTATTGCGGAGGTAACATTCCTCGACATGTAGAGTTGTCTGGGAAGGGTGGTGATTAATGTGGTTTCACCCGCTTCATTTTTAGGGTAATTTTTTGAGTCGATAGCGTATCCAAGTTTTGCCATAATGTGACCTGTACGCCTAAACCAGTTAAAGCGTTTGTCTTTTGTGTGACTGTAGGTTGCATAGTGTGATAAGGGGAAGCCCGAGATGGCATTTTTACCCATTTCGTTGTTCATTTTTGAATTATTATTTTAAGCCATAGATTGCTGTTTCTACGGTATAGTGAGATGAGGTGGGGATCAGTGATACGGTCCGTGTGGTTGTGTTGCCAATATTCGTGTTCATCTGCAGAACACAGGGTGTTCATAGTTTCAGTAATACACGACGCGGTTACAATATCAAAGACACTATCAATACCGTACCCGCCTTGGCAGACTGCTGTCCAGATTATTTGGTGATTGGTGTCAACTGGGCAGCCCAAATATTTAATTATAAACGAAGCTATCATTTTGTCTAATTCAATTGCGACATTCTTTGAGGAGTTGGCAATTGCTGAGGTAACTTTAAGGGGGTATGCCATCCTCGGAACTACAACCGCATTTATAACACATCTTAGCTGGTGTAGAGTCATGTGCTGCAGTTGGATGGATATTAGGGTAGATTTAAGTCTGTCGATAAGGATTTCCGCCTGTTTGTCCCATTCCCCATTTAGTGCAAACCATACTCCGAGATATCTGTTTACCTCTTTGCTGTTGGAGAAATCGAGGAATTCTGGTGACTCAGGGGGTATCCATTTCGAATCAATGGAAGGACTTGAGTCATTTGTATTGGGCTCCAGATGACCCCCTGAGATGAGTAAATCATCGGACAGGTCATATCGCGTTACCGTTTTGCCCTGAGGTTTGATGCGCTTTCTGTAAGAGTATTTGGATTTCTTAACATTGATGGGAATACCAATGAAGCTCATAAATTCATTAACTATACCTAGCATGTCTTGAACTTCGTCTTTAGTTTTCCCCACGAGAATGATGTCATCACAAAAGAACCGTGCAAAGATATTTAAAGTGGTGTCCTTTTCTAATAGGTTTTGGGAGGGAGGAATAACATTATTTCCTGGTTTGTCTGGTCTATGGCGTTCCGAGTTCAGTTCATATCCATATGTGGTTCCTGTCGGGTTTACACCGTTTGCTCTTTTTGCTAACCAAATTGCCAGAATGTCCATAATGGCTACAAACCTTAGTGGGCTCAAAACTTCTCCCTGAGGAACTCCACATTCGAGGGACCATTCATCTGTGAGGCCTTCTTCAGTGAGTACCATTCTAGAGGCATCATTGGTGATGTCTGAGATGATGTTAATTATTTGTGATGGGAGTCCTAACTTTCTGAGCGCTAAATTGCTCATCCAGAATTCAGCTCTGTCAAATGCTTGTTTGAGGTCCAGGTAGACTACGTGGAGGTCTTTGTCGTATCTATTGGCATCCGATATTACTTCATTCAAAATTTGGAGTGAGTCATCTATGTTTTTATTCGGAAGAAAGGCATCTTGAATGGGAAAGAGAATGGGGTGGTTGTTGAGTATTGTTTTGAGACGGTTAGCAATTATTGTGTTAAATAGTTTAAGACCCGTTTCCAACATTGTGAGAGGTCTGGAATTATCTATTGTACATGGTGCAGAGGGGTTTTTAGGGATTGGAAGGATGGCTCCAGATTTTGCACTCTTAGGAAATCTCCCAGTTATAAGAATGTGGTTAAAAAGTGAGACAGTAACTTCTTGAAAATTCTCTGGGCCCTTGATCCACTGCGAGTATCTCATTCCTGAGGGTCCTGGTGCTGTGGAGCGTACCACAGTCCGAGTATTGTGAGAACAAACACACAGTGAAGCACTACAAGACAAGGTGCTACGCTCGCATATGTCAACCGTGAAACTGTGAAGCTATACACAAGATAATACGAAGTGTTATAGCTTCCGCCGAAAGAATGTGATGACAGCCCCTAAGGTGTCAGATGTGAAATGACAGATGCTATGAACTGTCTGACTACCGAAGTCGATATCGGAGATGGCGCTGATGACAGTGAAGAAGTCATAGTAGTCGAACCGTATCGGTGATGACACAGATGATGATGACACTGTCGGCGTGCCAAATCCAGCACACCACCTCGAGTGAGGTGGGCAGACCAGAATGAATACACTCATACCAATCTCCAGTCCAGACCAGAAAGAACCACAATCATGCCTGCCAGGGCTGAAAACCCCAAAAAGCTGGACAAAGTCCACACGGTCCTGGCAGGCCTATCAGCTCCCTGTCTCTAGTGCCACTCCTCCACCGGGGGAATAGAATGCTGCTGTGCCCTGAAGGTCCGCACACCGCGGTGCCATGCAGCCGGATGCTTCGTCAGGGATATGACAAGGAGTACCCGAAGGCAGGTCCAGGTCACCCCGTCACCGTCAGACTTACAGACAAGGGAAGATGTAGGGAGGGTCACAGCGGGTGGAGGCAGAGGCTCTCACGTACGAGACAGGTGCCGGTCACGGGTCCCCGAAGGGTACATAAGGTCGTAGGAGTCAAGGTACGGCATGCAACATTCACATAACAGGTCTTGTGCATGCTTGCTAAACCTCTAGGCTAACTGTCATTCTATCGGTTGGTTGTTTTCTGCATATATTCTCAAAACCAAATCATAAAGTACCTGCAACAAAGTACCTGCAAAGCACAGTCAGAAACAAAACCCAAAACAGGACAAATCAGAGGGTACTCACAGTCAGATCATGCTGCTGCTTTCTGAGTAGGCCTCCATGTCGAAAATCCAAAAGATCTGGCAGCCTGAATCACTGCCTTTTGCATATCCATGTAGCTGTCAAAGAGCATGTTGAAGTAGGGCACGGTGTTCTTGGTGGTGGGAGGAACCGGCTTGGTGTAGGGGTCAGCCAAGTTCTTCTCCGAAGGTACCCTCCAGCATATGATCCAGCCCAGTCTGACAAAGTCCCTGAGCATATGGAATCTGACCAGAACATGCTTGATCTTCTGGGACAGTGGGATATTCTCAGCAATAGATCTGCATGCATCATTATCCAGGAGAAGAGGAACCGGAAGCTCCAATCTGGGGCAGGTTGCTGAAGCTGGAAGGTATTCTGTGCTTCTCATATTCTGATAGTCCACTGGCCTGCGGTCTGAATCTGAATAAATCTCGAGCTCATCTGTCACTGACTTGCCATCAGGCCTGACACCACCGACTCCTGTACCCGTAGGTGTAGTGTAATCCAGGAGTTTAGTCAGGAGAGTTCCCGGCTGTAACCCAGGGTAGCTGAATGCAATGTCAGTGGCGACCCTCTCGGCCTCAGTGATCTCAGAATCAAGTCCAGTAGTAGAGGGTGGCTGTCCCTGAATAGGGTGTTGTATATAGCCGAATATTTCTGTCAGCATAAACATGAGAGACACCACCCGCTGAGCTGCAGTAGATGCTGCAACATATTCTGAACCCGTAGAAGATGTCTCTGTGATAGTCTGTCTGACCGTACCATACTGTAGAATCATGCCACAGAAGAATATCACCATGCCAGAGTATGATCTAGCTGAGTTTTCCAGGTCTCTGGCAAGGTCAGCATCGGAGTACACAAACAGTGTGAGCACCCGTGCTGGCCTCTCAGGGTAATAGAAGGCCATTCTGTAGTGTGCCGTGCAGTCCAGATACTGTGCAATTCTGATAAGAGCCTTCATTGAGTCCTCTGAGGGACAGGCCACAAACTGTGACAGGTAGATCACTGCATAGTAGATATCTGGCCGTGAAGTCCTGCTGTGCCAGAGCAGAGACCCAAGGATAGACCGATAGGGTTTTACCAGAGTGAGGTCAGGGTCTACTGGTTTTGATATCACCAGCTTAGAGTCCATAGGTGTACGGAAGGGTCTCTCGGGTATGTTGTTAGCTGTCATAAGGTCCTTAATCTGCCGAGACTGATTGAGGTACACCCCCTGGTCATCATGCTGTACTGTCATCTGAAGGATTGAGGATATAGGACCCAAGTGTTTGGCCTTAAAGGTTGCTCTGAAAGCAGTCCAGAAGGCCCTCTCAAGGGCCGTGGAACAGGCCATACCAAAGTCATCCACATATACCACACACATAGCCTTAACCGTAGGCGTGTAGATGAAATAGATACAGGCATCATGTGTAGACTGCCTGAATGACTGTCCCATGTATTTGAAACTGAGCATAAACTGTTTAACCATCCTCTGCCATGATGCGCCGGCAATCTTGAGGCCGTACAGCGCATATGAGAGTAGTGCATAGCTGTAGCCCTTAAAGGTATAGCCAGAGGGAAACTGAATCCACACGGGGAACTCAAGCTTAGCATGCATAAAGGCTTGAGACACATCCAGATGTGACACCACCAGCTGGAATAGAGCTGCAAAAATGAATAGCAGTCTGAAAGCTGATATCTCTGGGGTAGCTGAAGAGGTCTCCCACGGAAGGTAGCCTGTAGTTCTGCTGCCGTCACCAGCCATGCGGGCTTTAAATATCTGATAGGGCTTGCCTGCCCCAGTAGGGTCAGGTTTGAATGGCATAGACAGTACAAATAGTGTAGTAAGGTACTGTGCACTAGCCGGAGGTGTCCCCAGCTTGAGCTTCTCCTGATTAACCATGTCACCAACCTCCTGATCCATAGCTTTTAGCCAGTCTTCAGACTGTGGTGAGGATAGGGCCTGTTTGACACCGTGAGGTAGCTTAATCTCTGGTGCCGAGACCTCAAGCATATGGGTAATAGTAGAGGTAGGAGCATCAGAGAGAAACTGCTCCATGCTGCTGAAACTGCCAAACATGTATTCTGCTCTGAGGTCACTGCTGAGGGTGTCAGAGAAGGGCAGGTAAGCTGCTGAATGGGTGGACGGAAAGATAATTAGGTTGGCCGGGAGATCAATGTGCCAGCCAGCCGGCTCGTCGGGGCAGGGCTCCAGGATAACACCGTAGGGTCTCCTGTTGCCTCTGTGGGTGGAGATGAGAAGTGCACTGTCAGGTCCGCCATCTGAGCCAGCCGGTGTCAGTGGGTGACTGGAAGCATATGTGTGCTTCCGAGAGAAACTGAATATCCTCTTACTGCCTTTAGGATAGATGTGTAATACCTCCATAGTACAAGTCTTGTGCCATATCTGGTGTTGTGGCATATACGGGACAATCCAGAAGTAGGTGGTATTATGCGGGTCAAGGAGGAAGTCATGGTTACCCTTAGTCAGCATTCTGTCAATCATACTGATACTGAAGGGAATGTTGCCATAGAAGAACTGACCCGTCCACTGCTTGGTGTGACAATCATCTGAAATGGACCAGTGCTCAAGAGCCGGATGATTGTTACCCTCGCCAACAGGCAGAGAGTCTCCATACATAGATACATCAAAAGCCGGAGTACCAAGTTTAGCTGTAGCTGTAGGAGAGCCGTGAGTAGTAGCCCATTTAGTGTACTCGCTATTACTCCACTGCCAGTCTGATGAGTCTCCTGTGCGGGTCCTGACAGCTGCTGAGCCAAAGTGGTGAGTATGCGGGTGCTGTGGCTCATCCCAGAGGGAATCCACCTGATTGTCTGTGATACGGTATGTCCTGCCTGAGTCCAAGTGAGTATATGTCATGCTGATGAAGTCTGGAGAACTGAAGCCGTGTCTGAGCATAACTCGGGTAGATAGAAGGGTCCTGGCGCCCTCTTTGAAGTGGCAGCCAGGGATAGAGTACTCATCTATCTCCCCTGATAGTATCTCCCGACCGTATAGGTGTAGTGTGCAGGTCCCGTCAGTTCGGGATACAGGACCTGTCATCACCGTGGAGAAACCAATAGTGGAGGAGGTGTCTAAGGCCGAGATCCTGGACCTGGTGCCCGTGATATTCCCAGTGGCACCAGAGTCTACTACAATGCCATCGCCGTCCCGTGATAGTGCATATGCCGAGACAACCGGGCTACAGGTAAACACTAGCCCGGGTGGTGGTGTGCCGTGTGCTGTCCAAGTGAAGCCGAGCCACCATGACATGTGCACTACGGCACCACCGACGGTGATCATGAGAACTGCCAAGTGTGAGGTGGTCTCGAGGACACTGCCTGTCTGATGCCAAGCCACTGAGCCAACACCACCGACACCTCTGTCCACTGTACTGTCGCCTGATATTGACTGGAAGTCCATGAGGTATAGAAACAGACACTGAATGATAACTGCCAGAATGGTTGCCAGGGTTAGAGCCGTGAGGTGTCGGGACCGCCTGCGGCGGCCCTCACTGTCTGCTGTTATAGTTGACCGGAATAGCTGTATTTGTGAAGCGGCATCGGGCGGCATACCCGAGCTGGTGAACTGGCCGTGGTCACTGTGAGGGTCTCCTGGGCCAGGTCCAGAGGAAGAGTGTCCAGCCCCAGAATCTGACCATTCCCAATCACAAGAACCACTGTTCCCATTTTTACCAGCCCAAGTGCCACCATTAGAGCCCCAATCATACAGTATCCCCGTCCCCGTCCCCTGGGCCCCTCCCCGTGGGCCCCCAGGTTACAGCAGTCTCAGTCTGCCCGAGGCATCCTCCTGTCCCTCAAGCATGCTCACATCTGCCATGGCACAGCCTAGGAAGCCGAGGACAACAAGTGTGGATACAAGGGCATGTCTGTAGAAGGGTACACCCCCCCTACCTACACCCCTACGCAGGGCAGGTCCAGTGACAGGTGGTGGAGGGTCACAGTACTGCCCTCCCCCTGAGCCACGGGGCTCAGGGCTGCCGTGCTCGTCCGAGGCCCCGACTAGGGACCCCGCGGACACCCCGTGTCCGCTGGCAGGGAGGTCCATAGCCGTGGCATATACTCCAGCTCCTGCGGTGACAGAACACGGGCCAGAGCTGGGGGGGGAGGGCGCTACCGGAGGCGGTGCTCGTGGTACCCTCGAAGTCGTTGCGGCCGTAGCCGGCAGGGTGTCGTACCACTGGGTGGGCTGGGTGTGATCCTCACACCACAGCCTGTCCCAGTGGTCCTGCTCCCTGTCGGTGAGGCCGGGAGGAGTAACAACCTTTGAAACCCGTGAGGGAAGGGACCGCCGAAGCTCCACGGAAGGGCCGGGCTCCGGTCCAGCCACAGACTCCAGCTGTGAGCTCCAAGACCTCGGCCCCCAAGCCCTTCCTTCCTCCCGGGTCTCACTGAGATGTTGTTCGGTCATTGACTGAAACCGAAGGTCACCTGCCAACACCATGTCAGCGAACAACCCGGAGCCAGGCTCCAGGGGTGTCTCGTGTGCGAAGAGCGCTGACACGGGGTGCATACAAGTGTCCCCATGCTCGGCATCGCCCGGAGTGTCACCCGATAGCGGTGCGGCATGATCCAACGTCTGTGCGGTCCCGTCTAACACCACACCTGCGTCGAGATGTGATTGAGTAGACACAGGCTGTGGGTCACACGGTGAGCATGCGATGCTCGGGTCCGCACGGTAGAACGGTGAGAGATCAAGCAGCATGGCAACGGCAGAGTCCATGCGGGCATCGACCGGTGGGGTTGGTGTGGTGTCACGATCGACACCACCCACCCCGAAGCTGCCAAAATGAACTCTCCCTAGAGAAAGGGAAGAGTACGGCTCCTGAAGATCTTGTTCATCGTAGCCAGCCTCTTCCCCTGCATAGCAAAAGGCCTGAAACTTTGCGGCAGCCTTCCTCTGGAGCCGATCCCATTCCTCATGTTGCTCCTGAGTGTAGGATTCAATCTCCCAAGCATCCCACTCAGAGTCAGTCCACTCCTGTGGTGCCCAAGCGGGTGCATGAGAGGCCTCATCCCCCTGGGTGAGGTAGGCGGCAAAGGACAGGGAGCCGTCGTCAGGGTACGTGCACACCGACTCCGATGAGTCACAAATGTCTGGTGTGCCGTGCTCCCAACAGACTGCCTGAAAGGCCTCCTCCGAATGCTCGTAAGCTGCCTGGTAGCGAGCTGCCAGAACATCGGTGAAGGCCCCTTCGGCCAGAGCCTCGGGGTCAAGCCGCATGGAGTGTGCCGCCAGGTGCTGCATGTGTGTGCAATCTGCCTGGCGGTGCCTCCCACCGCAGGACCAACAGTTGCCGTAGAACTGTTTGGAACCCGGGTGGAAGGTGACTCGGGATTTCTGCTTCTGTCCCTTGCCCTTCTTGCCCTTGCCTTTGCCTTTCCCCTTCCTGCGGATTCCCTGCGGCCAATTCCCCCCCTTCGGCAAGGGGGAGGCAGCAAAACGGAAATTCTTCCCCTTCCCCTTAAAGGGGTGAGAAGACCGTCCAGGATAGTAAACATCACGCGGGCGGGTAGGGCGTAGGTCAGGGGCTCCCCTGGGGTCCAGACCGCCACGTTCACCGTGGCGGTGCCCTGCATCATTGTAAAATGCGCTTGTTAGTTGATTCGCTTTCCCTAGTGTGTTGTAGACCCGCTGAATCGCGAGTCCACAGCTCACCAGGGTCAGCTTTGCCTGTGTCTTGACCTTCTCAATCGCGTAGTCCTCGTGCACCTGTTTGTAGGTGACGGGACATGTGCGACGGAGAAACAAACGTACAGCATCCTCCCTCGAGATGTCGAGGCTGGAGTGTTGTCCCAAGTCCGTCGCAGCGTTACTGACTGCGTCAGTGAACGCTTTGATGAACTGTTTGGGGTTCACTCCTGCCGGGACCTCTACTGTCGGGGTAAAGATGAAGTCCGTCTTGTCGAAATCTTCGAGGTCAGGCATTACGTCCCTGACTAAGGCAGTTAAAATAACTTTGCCGTCGTCAGGGAAGTAACGGTGTGCCTCCCGCACTGAAGCGAGCGCTGGACCGCCACAGAGATACTCCAACAACTCCTTAAGGAGTTTGTTTGCGTTGGGCATCACCGTGGCGGTAACGTCGTCCAGCCGGAAGGCATGTGTGAAGAGGGTGTTAAACCGCGTGAGGCGCGAGGTGAGCTCTTCAACGAGGGAGTCAAGCAGTGAGCGAGCATTAGACTCGTCACCGCAAAACCTCCACTCGTCAATGGCATCACCCTTGCCACACAGCTTAGATTTAATTCCTCTCACAAGCGCCTCGATCTTCTGGTGGTCATCTAGGAAAGCAGCCGACTCAGAATCAAATTTCTTTTCAGCCGCTGACTGTTGTGATGAAGCCGCAACCGGTGTGGGCACCAGTTGATCGAATTGCAATTGCCTCTTGGAGGCACCAGCCGGATGTGCTCTCAACCTGGCTGGCGCCATCAGTTGGTAAGGTGTAGAGGCCATGCCGAAATTTACAGTCGCGGTGTTCGAGCGTTAGTCACTAAAATCCAAGAATTCAAAATGTTCGGTGATCAAGGTTCTAAAAAATGCACAATAAAGTTCTCGCCAAGAGAAAACAAATTTACACTTGAACAATCTATAAAAAATAAGGGGAGGGGCTTCAAATGCGGGGTCAAAGGTTCAAATTTTACAGCCGCGAAAGGAGGTAGGGTAAGAGAGGGTGGCGATCGTGTCGTGAGGCTTGATGTTGACGCGCGTGCTGCTTCGGAGACTGCGGCTAGCTAGACCGGTCCATCTTAATCCTAGGCAATTGTGCTCACGTACGGAAAATCATCCTCTCTCTCACTCTACCCCTTTCGTGACTAGTGCGTCCTAGAACCTCATGCCCCGATCTTCAGCCCCGAGCCCCTATAAAGGCTTTAGCCAGCCATAATTGGCGGTTTTAAATAACCACCTTAGGCCGGTGGTGGGCGCAAACCTGTGAGAACAAACACACAGTGAAGCACTACAAGACAAGGTGCTACGCTCGCATATGCCGTGAAACTGTGAAGCTATACACAAGATAATACGAAGTGTTATAGCTTCCGCCGAAAGAATGTGATGACAGCCCCTAAGGTGTCAGATGTGAAATGACAAATGCTATGAACTGTCTGACTACCGAAGTCGATATCGGAGATGGCGCTGATGACAGTGAAGAAGTCATAGTAGTCGAACCGTATCGGTGATGACACAGATGATGATGACACTGTCGGCGTGCCAAATCCAGCAAGTATGTTGTTGAAGTTCTTTGTGCGTGATTTCTGTCAGTAGTCTCGCAGCGGCCGTATCGGGGATTTTAGGGCTATCCTTGAGAATGTCAGTGAGCCACTGTGGGAGTTCATCTGGCTCATTCGGGTTAGTAGTAAATAATTTTTTATTTTTGTATTCATCTAGTGTTGTGTTTAGTCTTTCTGTCTTTGTCTCAGGTATCTTTCCATCACTACCTGGGGTAGCGGCTGCAGCTTTTTCAGTAGGTTTCATCTTTCCCATGACTGTGTCTAGAAACCTCGAAAGGTTAGTTGAGAAAAGATGCTGCAGGGCTTCTTTTTCTCGAAGTTTGCGTCGTTCAATGTCGGTGTCTCTGCTTTTTTGAAAAGCATTTCTGATTATTACATAATTTTCATGCAATCGTAATCTCCATGTGGTTGCTGCTTCATTGAGTTTGGGTTGGAGCGCGGCAAACGGTAGTGTGCGGGCAGCCTTTTTGGCTTGCTTTGGAATGTTGCTGACATGAGTTCTTGTATCCAAATATTTGATGGTGCGGCGTACTGTGTTTAGCCATTTGTATATATAGTTAGATACTGCTGATGGTTTTTCGGACCTCCCAGTTTTGTTCAGATTCTTGGTGCCAAAGGCGTCACTTGCCGCCTGATGTGCCAATTTGTGCAGGGTATCCCATGTCGCGTCAGGGTGCATTTCCTTGAGGCCAGTGCCGCCGTTTCTAGCTGCTTCCGATCCATTATCCATTTCGAGTGTGCTATGTAGTCTTTCAGTGTAGGACACCCAGCCTGTAGCGTATTGGAATAAATGGGTGGTGCGGTCTATTTTTTCCGAATGCGCGTCTCAGATCCGTACAGGTTCCAGAATTTAGCAGGCATATGGGGTTGTAGAAGAATATCCCAACTGGTCATGTGATCATCTGTGCTGGATTTCGTGATTTTCTTAACTTCCAGTGAGCTGAATGAAAGGTGTCGTTTGAGATAGGCATTTACATCTTTCTTATTTAGTAGGTGTGGCGAACCTATATGCCAGATGTTATCTTTGTCGTTATGGCCTAAGTTGAGACCACCTTCTGGCATCCCCTTTCCTCTAGAGAGTAAATGAGCTGCATGCCATGGGCTATTAAGGTGAATCCACCATTCCTTGGGTTTGTTGTGTCATTTTAAACATTGTTCTATGTTGTCTGTCTCTTTATTTTTAGCTATGAGCTTGCTCACTGTTATGGGGCTGCCGTCAGTATTATCCCGTTTAAGATCGAGATCAGTGGTGTCACCCTTGATGGTGCTGATAGCGTCTCTTGCTTTGTTTTTATTGATGCACGCGTGCACAAGTTCATTTGTGTTGTATCCGTTTGCTTCAAGGAGACCTACAATATCTTTCTTGTTTATTTTCCTTTTTGTATCCGTGTTTTTGTTTGTCATTCTGATTGGGTAACCTGGGTACTCATCATGTGTGGTTTCCTTGGCACCATTAAATCTAGGTGTTGGCAAAGTTGTATCTGAAGTTATCTCAGGTTTAGTGTCGTTTTGAGGGAGCTTAAATTCAGTCCATACTATCCCGTGGTCGGAGATGATATAAGGGTTTTCCTCCGTCCATCCAGATTTAACTGTCATTTCTGCCATAGTAGAGTTTGCCATGATATGAGTGAGCTTTGCTTTTGAGTTTTTGGATATAACATGTGTGAAAATTTCTGTGTTTGGGTTTCGGTCCATTATCAGTTCATTGAGGGAACATTTGTCATTGTTGAAATAAGTTAGAAGATGCTTATTCTTCTCGACATGCTCTTGATATGACATGTAATTTCCACCCGACACCCGCTGATTTGGGGTAATAGTACAGTTTTTGTCACCTATCTCTATGTAGGCCTTTTTTGGATTATTTCCTGCCTTTCCTGCCCAGTCAGTGAGTGTGTCATATAATTCCTTTTGTTCATCTACTAGTGTGGCATCATTCATGTAACCGCTGGCTATGTAGAGCTCCAGACCGTTATTTCCTGAAAATTTTGTCATTACTGCCCTTTTTGCATCACCATCAATTGTGGTAACCGAGATGGAAAGTGGTAAACTTTTCGGGTTCCATAAGATCATGGAACCAATGGAAGCTCTTTCGTTTACATGAGATGTGCGGAATTGGATTCCTTTTTGTGTCATTAGGGTTTTAATTAATGCAAGGTTTTCAGTATTCACTTTGGTTTCTGGTATACAAATTATATCGGCCCGTTTGTCAATTAAAAGATTGCAGATTGTTTCTAATTTAACCAAACTGTCTTTATCTTCTTTGTGGTGTCGGAGGCCTCTCATATTCATACCCATTATGATCAGACGGCCAGAGTGTTGTGCTAGTTGTAGTTTTGTAAGTCGGTCTAATTCTTCAGATTGTTTACTAACGCTTTTGTGTTTTGCTTTTTGTAAGGTGCATCTGCCATCTGCGTCATAAATGTTTTCACAATCAAAGATTTTGTTTGTGCATTTGGTCTTTTGGATTATTCTCTTTTGTTTATGAGAGTGTTTCCTGCGGTATCCATGTGTGTGGTGTGCTCTAGAAAGTTTTCCTTTGCCTGAGATGAGGTGATTATAAGCAGTGTAGGTAGGTTTACACTCTTTGTTTTCAGGATTTGGCTTTGTAGGATGTGCATCAATTTTCGGGAGGTGAGATCTTAATGATTGTCGTATGGTTGAGATGGCTTTGTTGTTTTCGTGTTTGGTTATTCTAGCTTCTCTGCCCGTTTGCGGAAGAATTCTAATGTTTAGGTTTTCAAGTTCGTATAGTAGATCTCTGTTTAGTTGTGCTGCCGAGAAGAATTTAGTGTTGTGCAGGATGTAGAAGGCTTTGTGGGCTAGTGTAAAATTGAAACCCCCCATGTTGTTCGGGTGTACTCCCAGTTTCAAGGTTATGCGGTGCACACTTAGGTCTTTTGGGAGAGGTGTGAAACTGTCTTTCTGGTGATTATTGGTAGAAATGTCAAAATCACAATAAATAATCTTTCTTTCTGGAATTATGTGGACCGCAGTTGACCATATTTCATTTATCACAAGGAGATGAATTTGAATGTTGGTGTTATTCGTATTCGAGGTGTAATGATATTTCCTATGTGATTCAATGGCTTCTGAAACAATTGTTTCATTAGTGGTGTGTGTCTTCCATTCCAGTCTGAAAGTTTCTATCAGAGTTTCTATCTGCTTTTTAGGTGTGACACCTCTCCGTGTGAGGATATGGTGGGAAGGGGAAGTCATATTTGGGCCGCTGGTTACCGCGTCATTTCCTTTGGGCTCCAGGTTTTGAGCTCCAGTGTGTTGCGGATATTCTTGTCCAGCTGCTCTATTTCTTTCCTGATTTCTAATCGGTATTTATGTATTTCCTTTTGCATTGTTTTGTCGCCATACTCCCCGCTACATAGGTCATACTTTAGGTACTCGAAAAATGAGGTCGGGTGGGAACCTCCGTTCCATTGGGCCCATCTGAAAGCAGTTTTTGCTACCCATGTGCCACAGTTGTATGTATCTGTTTGAAATGTATCTTTGCTAATGGTAATTGTGAATACCTTATGTTCTGTGGTGGCTTTGAGATTTTCCAGCCAAGTTCTGAGTGCTACCACAATCGTATTGATGGTTTCTCTTTCGGCTTTATCTCCAAAAGGGTCATATATGTAAGCTTCTATTTTCCCAGGTGGTGACAAGCGGATCATTATGAGGCGCCAGTGTATATTGTCACACACGCCTATTTGTGTGTGGCCATATTTCTTGAGTCTACTGATAATGAGTTGTGTGAATTTTTGGTCCTCCAATGTCATTTTTAGCATCATGTCTGTGAGGTCCATGGGGGCAATGGTACTCGGGTCCCGGATTTTTATTACGTCACCGACATGGGTTGCATTTAACCACCTCTTTTCTGAGTACAGTGATTCCGTGGCCATCCTATTTCCATCTATTGCATTATCTTCGGTGCTTGCACCACCGCTTAACATCTGATCAGGTTCAGGCATATTATGTTGTTCGGTGTCATTGCCCTTCTTGCGGTGGATTTTACGTTTCGTTATTTTTAGGGGTGATTTCATTTTAGATTTCTTTGTATTTTGGGTCCGTGCCCTCTCCCATAGCCATGCCATTTGGGGGTTTTGTATCATGTATTTCAAGGCGCCCTTGCTGATCCTTTTGCATGCCTTAGGTCTCTTGTGAGCTAAGTGTATTATGACTCCAGGCCCTGGAAAATATTGTTTAGAGTTCAACTTCATTTTGCTAAGTCCCGCCATTAAATGAAAAAGCATGAAAGCGGGTCCGTAGATGATTTTTTGCAGTTCTGCTCGTGTCTTAATATTCTCCTCACATGTCAAGAGGTGTCGCATTATGTAATATGTCATAATTATGCTGCCGCTTATGTCTTTATCAATTATTATCTCCATTTAAAATATGTCTCGGTCCGTGCTGGGTTTACTAAGTACAGTCTTAAGTTCTCAAGGCGACTTGTAGTTTTACCGACAGAAAGTATTGATTTATTTTCGGTCCATATCATATTGAAAGTATACTTTTTTAAGTTTTCCGTCCACCGCGTTAGATTTGCGATATATCGCCGCATTATTTCCGAGCTCCGTATTAGTTTATCTGTAACCCGCTTGACTACATCCCGTGTGTCTTTTGCAAGACCAGTGCGCACCTTGCTTCCCCCATTCCCGTGGCTTCTGAGCATTATTGTGCTCTCCGTGTTACGCGTTACACCCACTTGTTGCCTCCCCTCAGCTACCATATCGTTTATTTGGGCATTCCTCTTTCGCACATGGCTTCGTATATGTCCTCGGGTCCCTTCCCTGAAATTTTTTGGTTCTAGGCTCTTTTTTGCAAAATTTCGATTTTTAACGAATTGTGCCTCATGCAATTCGCTTCCGGTCCAAGGTTGTCCGTTTGCCTTTATTTTTTCCCTACTATCCCTTATTGTCACATATAAGCATTGTGTGAAATATTTTCGCCCAATTTTACTCCTACGCACCTCTACCCGTCCCATATTCACTAGGTATCGACTCAAGAGGTTAGGGTTTCCCATTATTTTGGTGCTTATAGCCGCCTTTTCCCCTAAAATCATGTGTTCGTGCCCCCGGGCCTCTCGTAAAATTATTTTATCAGTACTATTACGGTGTATTGCATTCAATTCTAAGTTGTTTAAACACCAAGCTAAGTTTGCCGTGACCCGCTTCAGGTTAGCAGCAAACCGCTTCGAAAAGTATATGGGTTTATTTGTGTTATTTGTTAACCGCATGTTGTTTTCTTAGCACCGTGTAAATGTTATTAAACTTTCTGTATAATGCATTGAGTTATCAGTATGCCGTGTTAAGTTACCTGCATATTGTGTAGTGTTTTCTGCTTTGTTTTCCCGTCCTCTTAAGTTAGCTAGGCACCGTGTGTGGTTATTTATTGGTATTGTTGTGTTGAGTAACCGGTGCAGGTTATCTTGTAAGTTTGTTGGTTCGGGTGCCTCGGGAGGTGAACTATGTGAGGAACTGTATTCATTGCATAAGTGTTTATCAAGTGGCAGGTTATTATTATTATGCCAGTTGGGTGCTTTGCATTTGTTTAGTGACAGTGTGCCGTTCACAGAAGGGTCCATATGATGAAGGTGACTATATAATGCAAGTTTGAGAGTGAATTTTGGGCCATATATATGTCCGTGCTCTGCTTCTGGGGTGAGCTTTTGGAGTTGGTAAAAATATGCATTGTGTGGTGAGACAAACTGTGGGGAGTGTACAGCAGTTACAAAAGAAAATGCGGTGCAAGAGCAGGGGTTTAAATATTTGCTGTGCATACTTAAATTTACTGCTGGCCGATGGGTTACAATGAGCAGAGCCAGGAAGAGATTGGCTCTTCTGGTTGCAGGAATGCTAGTGTGGGTCACTTGCATATCAGATGCACGGGATCACAAAGTCTGAGAAAGTGTTCAGAGAGAAGAGACGGATTGAGCAGACTAATTTCTCAGTATCTACCTTCAGCAAGATTAATTCCTTCGTCACCTTCCTGTGTCAGGGGTTGTCTCTGGCTGCCTCCTGCGGGGATCTTGTGAGCAGGGCTGAGAGCTGAGGGGGTGAGCTTTCTCTTCAATGCTTTAGCTTTAGCTGCTTCCCACTTGGCTGAGTTTTTTGTGGGGGTACTCGGCGGTCCCGGTGGGCCTCCTGGTGGGAATCCTGGTGGGCCTCCTCCTCCGGATCCTTTTCCTTTACCAGATCCTTTCCCCTTTCCCTTCCCTTTTCCGCTGTCCATACAGTTTTTGGAGCAATGATCGAACCTTTTAGGAGATGGGGCACACTTGAAACACTCGTGGGCACTGCACTGGGTAATCAGGACTACTCCTACAGGGTTGTAGATGATTTGTATTGAAGAGGGATGAAGTAAACTGCGTGATCCGGGTTTTGGATGTCAAGTACTGCCGGTTCCGGTGCTGCTGCTACTGGGGGCCTAAGAACTGCGTAAATCCTTCTGACCAACCGTGATCCTCTGCCCTTGCCTGGTTGCTCTGTGAATGTCTGTTGGAAAACAACCCGCTTTACAAAGCTTGCGAATGGAGTCGTGAGCAGGAATGAAGTGATGTTTTCCGTTTGAGACTTGGAGATTGGGAGCGGAAGCACGCAGGAACAGGTTGAATCGAGTCAGCCTTGAAGACTTGGGGGTGATGTTGAAACGCTGCCCGTCCACCAAAAGGATTCCCAGCTCGAGAATTGCGGCAGCTTCGTCCTCGCTCTTTAGCTGAACTTTGATGAAGGGAGTCTGCGCTTTTACACTAGTTAGAATGCACGTTGTCATAATGTTTATAGAAATGAAGACTTTGAATGACCAATGGCGCTTAATGCAAGAGCAGTAGTTATGAGAATGCTTTTTTACGTGAAGTGAGAGGGCGGTTTTTACCTTAGCGACACCCGATGCGTCCACCTTACGCGACAAACCGTCAACTGCCAGTGAGCCAACGTCGAGATGCTTCCTGGTCAGGGTCTCCTCGCACTGCCTTCTGACTTCACTCAGCTCGCGTCCAGTGAAGCGCGCGATGTTCTGGACGTTGTGTCTCGTGATCTTCAGTGTCTGGAAAAAGTCCTCGTTCTCCAAGTCACCTTCGTGGCCTTCGATTTCGGTTTCGGCGTTCTTCACCGTCTCAGAGTAGTCCACTGCCGTTTGTAGAGATGCCAGGTCGAACTCAGCTTCCTCTTCGTGGTTGACAAGTGACACTTCTCGGTGTCCAGTTAGCACGTCGATTCCGTCGTACTCGCCTGTGTTCGCAGTTGTTAGAAATGCAAGAATGAGAAAAGAAATGCTTGCTATCTCTAAATGCTGTGCGTGAGCTTTCGTTACTGCGTTTTGCGATGCGGCAGTTGTGATTAAACAGGTTAAGAATGGGAGGCTGTTTAATTTTATACTTGCTTCTTCTCTTTCTTCCCAAGTGTCCTCTTCCTCTTTCTCCGCCTCGTTTTGAGCACCTTCGGCTTGTGCTCCCTCGTGTGCACCCAGGTTGATGTCTGCTAATCCAGAGGCTGAGGGGGACTGCTGAGTTAACTCCGATGCCTGCTTCGCAATGCGTTCCTCAACTTGTGTCTGAACTGACGCCAGTGTGGGAAAATACAAGTCAAATTCCAGGAGTGCTTCGACAATGTTTCTGATGTTCTCCCTCTAAACTGTATCCCTGGTGTACTTTATTAACTTTTCAACGTTTGCGATTGCTGCTGCTGACTCAATGACAACTTCGTTTCCTTTCACTGAACACATATGTATCGCGTGTCTGAAAATGTTCCACAGGTAGGTGCACATAGTGGATGGCCTTTGAATGTTTCCGAAAAACTGCTTATGGTTTATTGGGATGTTTCGGACTTCGAAGACTGCGTCTGCTTTCGCAAGGAAAGTGGCATAAATGAGAGACGAGATTGTGTCCTGGTCCAATTCTGCGCTCCACTTATCACTGTCACGAATCACGTCTGAGTTCATACTCCGCATAAAGTCATATTTCTGCTGGATGGTTTCTGGTTGGGTGTGCGCGTCCATATCTGTGGCTCCTTCTTCGCTCATAATTCTCCTGTGTGAGATTATCAGGAACGCGACAACCAAGCGCGTTAGAGTTCTGATGTTGTTTTTCTTTTTTCCTTCAGTTGTGCGGAATGTTGTGCTTTACGGTTTTGGTTCCTCACTGGAGAGCTCAAGGCTCTCCAGCTTCTCCAGGCGTTTTGTTACTCTTTCCCCAGGACCTTCGTAAAAAACTCAGGTCGCTGGGTACTCAAAATTCATATCACATATCAAGAAATCATACAAGCTAAAGCGAGATCATACCGCAGGGTTTAGGGTTTGATGCAAAAGACACCATATTTCACTTTAAGAAGCAAAACAGGGGTCGAAAAATACCTTCTGGTCGACAAAATTCTAGGAAAAACGTCTACTCAAACCTAAAATATTATCATAAATAATATGCGCGAAAAAACATTTTTTCCAGTGCTCGCGCCCTTCGGACGCTGAGACGTTTTTTAAGGTTTAGGGTGCTTGAGGAGGGGGTTGGCACGGTGTGGTGGTGGTGGTGGTGGTGTGCGCCGGGGTTGCTAGGATCGCGGTCGCGGATGCGTGGGTGGGCGGTGCGCGGTGTGCTGCGCGCGGTAGGTTTGGAGGCTGCGTATGATGGGGGTCTGTGGTGCGGGGGGTAGGGTGAGAGGGGTTAGACGCCTGTGTGTATAAATGTATGACGTTTGTTTTTGATTTTTCGACACAATATTGATTTCAAATTCAAGATGTTTAATTTTTTTTTGAAATTCGCGCGCGCGGTAAATTTGCAACGGTTGGCTCGGGCGATTTTGGTGGATGGGGCATCGCGGTATGCTACATAACGTAGCTTTAGCAACCCTCACACAGTTCATACCGAAACGTGCGTGCCCTCTCCATCGCCGCCTTTTGTCGTGATTTGTGTGTCTGAATAGATATTTGCTTCGTAGTTTCAATTTTTGGTGAAATGCATATGTTTAAGGTCGTTAAATGCATGCGTTGTCGCGTTTGTAGGTACACGCGAAGTGTTCTTATCGCGCACTCGACATTTTTGAAGACGTTCTTTTTCACGTGCTTCTCATCATCTTCAAGCTCGTTAACAAACGTATGTCCTTATCGATGTCGTTTCTCCTTTGTAAATGCTAACTACATCCTCTCCCACGATTGTGACCGTTTCTTAGTTTTCGGTAGGCATCTACCCGTTCTCCGTTTGTCATGTTGTTTATGTCTTTTCTCTCTCCATCAACGCGTCATTGGTGTACAGATTGGCAGACCCTTTGCGAACGTAAAAGGCGTTATTCCAACGACGTTTTGGATTTCACCAGCGTTTTGCTTACGGAAAACTACCCCATGAACATATTTTGATTTCTTCATTTGGTTACCTTTTCGAAAAGATGGAGGAACATTTTGGCAACCCTATCTTTTGGGCGACAGTTTTCCTTTTGTTGCGTTTCAGTTCTTACCGATGTCGTTTCTCCTTTGTGAATGCTAACTTCATTCTCTCCTACGATTGTGAACGTTTCTTAGAACTCGGTTGGCATCTATCCGTTTTCCGTTTGTCATGTTGTTTATGTCTCTCTCTCTCTCCATCAACGTTATTGGTGTACAGATCGGCAGACCTTTTGCGAACGGAAAATGCGTTATTTCAACGACGTTTTGGATGTCACCAGCGTCCTGCTTGCGGAAAACTACCCCAAGAACATATTTTGATTTCTTCATTTGGTTACCTTTTCGAAAAGATGGAGGAACATTTTGGCAACCTTATCTTTTGGGCGACAGTTTTCCAGTTTTCCTTTTGTTGCGTTTCAGTTCTTACCGATGTCGTTTCTCCTTTGTGAATGCTAACTTCATCCTCTCTCACGTTTGTGACTGTTCTTAGGATTCAGTTGTCATCTACCCGTTTTCCGTTTTTTTGTTGTTTATGTCTTCTCTCTCTCTCCATCAACGTCATTGGTGTACAGATCGGCAGACCTTTTGCGAACGGAAAAGGCGTTATTCCAACGACGTTTTGTGTCTCTTACCCATCTTTATGTTGGCTGCAGCCAACATAAAACCCAAAGTTCCGAAGCATATTACTCATGGTTAATGGTACACATTGCTCCAAAGTAATGTTGTTTGAAGGGCTACTAGACCTTTAAAAAATGTCAATACGTGGTATACCTTCTTACACCTATGGGGGCTTGCATAATTGTGCCCTAGAGTTGGGGTATGATCGCGAAAATACAAAATGCTCATTATGTTGGCTGCAGCCAACATAAGAAAATTGTGCAATGTGAGCGGCCTGAGAAGGGCATTGAAAAATCGGACACCTGTGTTGTCAAGATCTCGAGCTGCTCTTTCTGGAGTGTCTTGTCAAAACTTTCATCCGAGTTCATCTTGACCCTCAAAATATCGATCGAAGTAACATGGGTATGTAACCACCCAAATTTCCTTGGAAATTTCACAAAATTTCACATTCTCTTGAATAGTAACCCAAATTCTCGCCGATGATTTCGAGCGTCCCAATGTTGTTGACGCATGTGTGAAAGAGAACATCCCCGCCGTCATTTTGAGCTAATAAAATGTACAATCCGATACCGACAGCTCCCGGCATTGTCAGCAAGGCTTATGTTGGCTCCAGCCAACATAAGGGGCCCTAATGTTGGCTATAGCCAACAGATGGGTAACAGACATTTTGGACCTCATCAGCGTTTTCCTTGCGGAAAACTACCCCAAGAACATATTTTGATTTCTTCATTTGGTTACCTTTTCGAAAAGTTGGAGGAACATCTTGGCAACCCTATCTTTTGGGCGTCAGTTTTCCAGTTTTCATTTCGTTGCGCTTCTTAGTTTTGAGCTGAACAATGAGTTTGATGAATGTTATCTGCAAGAGGACCGCTAGTGCAGATTAGTAATCGTTCCTGTTGTTTGATGTTTTTTATTATTATTTTGCTGAATTTTGTGCTTTGTCGTGGTTGGATGCAGGTTTGTCAGATGCAGGAATTACAAGTAGTTTGTGTGTGAAGAAAACTTTTCAATTTTAATAATAGCCAACAGTCTTGTTTATCTAATGTTGTGTATATTGTATTGGGTAGGAAACATCTATGCGTTCTGCATCCTGGCTGTTCCAGCCATAGGTTGTAGGCTGAATTATTTTGTCTTGGAGTGTTTGTTTTGCACATGAGCATACCGGCGCGATAAGTAACGTCGGTCGGTTAATATGCAGGCTTCTTAACTTTACTGCCCCGATGCCACACCGATAGTCCTTCGGGAGGCTATTCACGAGGTTGAGCAGCAAGTATGGTGAAAGAAAGTCAGCTTTATTAATTCATCATGTAGGGTATATATGATATATATGTGTACCCTAATCACCGCGAACATCTTCTCTCCTTTGTCAAGAAATGCATTCCTACATTGCGAGCTTTGTTTCGATGTATTTTTAGAAGTTACTCGTGTCCACAATTGTAGCACCAGATATATTCTGGTGAGCATGTGCACCATTTTTATGGTGCTGTGAAATCTTATAATTTGGGATGTGATGCAGGAAAAACACAGAGAAGCTTTGAAGTTTGGTCTGTTTGCGGTGCCGGTGCAATTACTTGCACTTGATTGTCGGGCACCGTCGCACACAAAGAAAAGACCAAGGTCGCCGACACCTTTGAGTCAGTTTTTTATTTCAGCGGAGTTTCGTAAAAATAAGAAAGGTGATGCAGCAAAAGGCATTGCATTTTTGCGCGCACGGGGCGAGACTCTACCGTACGAAGAAATAGCTCAATTTGAGGGTGAGGAAGCAAACACGTATGGTGTTTCTTCTTGTTTTGTAGTGCGCGAGAAGGAAGCGGTAAAGGAGTGTAATATTGTTGATGAGCATCGAGAGTCGCTCAACTTCATTCTTCGGTCTGTGATTACAGACTTATTAAAGCTTGCCGGTGAGAAAATGAACTCGCTGGCTCAAGTTAATAAGTCTGTAGTCAATCCTGATTCTGCTAATCCATACCATCATTTGTCGGAGAGCATTCCTAGCGAGTTTGAAATTCAGTTTTCTGATATTTTTTTCACCGAGTACAAAGCAAAGAGGAATTTTAAACCGAAGTTGGACATGCACCTTGATGTAGGTGCGCAATACTCGTTGATTATTACTCTTCGCGATGATAGCCATGATACTGGTTTTGTATCGGTCCTTGGTAAAGACAACGAAAGTAAAATGTACTCCTTCAAAAAAATGGCTACAGGATCAATTACCTTGTTTACAGAGAATGTAGAGTGTCGCGAACTTATGTACGACGTGTCCACACAAAGCACGACTATCTAGTCCTACTACTAAACAGTCTTATTTATTGTCAGTGCCCCTACAACACCAGCTCGGTACTGTATATATTGTCTTATGTCACTGTGCAATAAACTTCCTACTGTAACCACACAAAAGTTCAAAATTTTTGATAACTGCTCTCCACTTCCTATGCAAGCTCTTTTTCTCAACATCCCCCATCTGTAGCTGCCACTGGTAGCACAGACATTAGATAAGAGCTTGTTCGGCATCTTCCGTTGTAGCACCATCCAGTGCGAACTTGCCCATGCTGAAGGTGAACATACCCACTCCAGTAGCTCCTCCTCCTCGTAGCATCCTTGCTCGCGTCAAAGGGTTTCGAAATACCATAACCCACATACATCTTCTACCAATGGGTCCATGCTCCAAGTGTCCAATCACGTGCAGGCGTCCAGCGTGACACAACTTACGAAAGTACTGTGCCCTGCTCTCTGTCATGTCTGTCATACAGTGCGATGGCACATGAATGCAAGCCACCACCCTGCTGGCCAGCACTGCCAATGGCAATGCAATGTCCAGTACGGCGAACCAAGGTGAGGTCACCACCGCATCACATACTCCATACTTCTCCTTCCAGGCACGATAGTTGCCCGGCTGTAGTGCGTTGAGGGCTTCGGGCCATTTCAATTGCGGGTTCCAATCGTTGTTCATGAACTTCAAGTGAGGCCACTCCAATGACATCACCTTGCCAATCACACCTGAACCAGCCCATGGGTCCCAGACCTGTGTGACCTTCTTCCAACTCACCTCGTGCGCCAGGCGTCTGACTTCTTGAGGAACCGTCATCACCAGTTCTAAGCCCCAGTTCAGCTGGTTGGCAATCTTTACTTGGGCTCTGTTCAACTGAGTAACATCCCCCCTTTTCTGCACCTCCTCCGGGCTCATGGCCTGCACCGTAGCTGCCTTCCGCAGGCTCCTCGCACGAGTGTGCTGCTCTGAACACTTTCGGCTCAAGATGGTGCGGCGACCATCGTGCCAAAGTCCTGGCATCAAGTCTGTAATCACCCTGCTGAGCTCTTCCTGATTTCCCCACGCCACTCTGTCAGGGAGACCCCCCATGCTCCCCTCCTTCCTGAGCATCTGTCGTGATGTGAGCGCCTGCCATGGGTGTTCGCGTCCCGGTCTCACAGCCCGATGTGGGCCCACGTCCGCAGGCAACAACACCGCATCCGCTCCCAACTTCTCCCTCGGCTGCAGCTCCATGGCAGCCATCCTCTCCACGATAGACGTGCTCACCTCGGCGGAAGCTGCCACCATGGCCACACCCAGGCATTTGGGGCATTGCCAGTCTCCTTCAGGCACTTTGTCCAGCGCCGGCTCCTGGCACCAAATGTGATAGCCACGGTTGCAGGTGTCACACAACAGCATCGATGCCTCCCCATCTGTCCTCATGCACTTCTCACACGCGAGATGTTTGCTGGGGATGGCTGCGCTGCAGTCATACTGATCCTTCACTTGCAGATGGCACGGTGCAATATTCTGCACTGTACTCTTCTCCCGTAACTTGGTGCTGTCCTCCAAGACCACCACCCCATCCTTCTGCACCTTGACCAACTTCAGAATGGCTGGCTTGGTGGCTACCTCCATGCCAGAGCGTGGCTGTTGTCTTATGTACATAAAGTCACCTGCCTTGAACTGGTGTGGCTTCGGCTCGTAGCTGCCACTCCTCCTGTGCTCGTACAGCAAGGTGTCACGGTGTTGAGCGATTTCCAGGTTACACCCTGCGTGCACCATGAGCTTCTTTACGATAGCCGCTCGCTGCAACAAATCCTCAGCCAGTATTCGTTCATCCTGCCTCTCAAAGTCCAGCTCGGGGCGCGCACGAAGATCTGGTGGCACAGTAGCTTCCTGGGCGAACAGCAGCGTGAACGGCGCCACCCCAGTCGACTGTTGTTTGGCTGCGTTGTAACTGAGTACAAGTGACCAGAGCATCTCGTCCCATTCGAAGTCTAGGCCCTTGTCGAGGGCCATCTTCTTGAAGCAGAACTTGATGGTGCGCACCACGCGCTCAGTCAAGCCATTGCTCTCTGGGGAGCTCGGTGAGGTCACCCTCCGATCAATGAGACACTGTCTGCATAATGCAGCGAACTCACCCTCAAATTCCGTGCCCCCATCCACGAGGCATTCCGCTGGCGCCCCGAACACTGACAGGACGTGATTTCGAAACGCGCTGGCGACGGTGGAGGCTTCCTTGTTGGGGATCGGAACACACACAATGAAACGCGTGTAATGTTCAGTCATGACCAAGACACGTTGGTTCCCAGCCTTCGTGACGCGCTTCGTGGGCCAAGCTAAATCCAGGGACCAGCGATACATGAAGGATTTGATCTCCAGCGGGGTGAGCATCGCCTCCTCCCGCGCGTAGTTCGCCTGATGCCCCAGTGGCCAGTCCTCTCGTGGTACTCACGCACCAGCTGAATCCTATCACAGGGCTTGGGCACCAGGAGTTCCTTGCCGCTGACGGTGACCATATACAGCTCACCCATGAGCTCGTCCCAACGATGACGAGCTGCTCTCTTCCTGACTCTATGGTACTCCTCCTTGGGCACCTTCGAGGTCTCTCCAGTCTTTATCCACGCGAGGCATAGCTCGTCCTCGTGTATGTCCGGGTACTTCTCCCGAAGTGACTCCTGATGGGTCACACTAGCCACCATGGCGACCATTCTCGTCGTGTCAGACAGTCTGGGCAACCTCATTTCTTTTTCCTTCACCACTGGTGCCCACTCTGGCGCTGAGTTCACCTCCACTGGTTTGTCTTCAGGCCCTGAGAAGGCTTGGCGGTGACGCGCCTTGTAGCCCGCGAGCTCCATGGAGGCAAGCTTCCATTGTCTGCGACGTGGGACAGCATCGGCTGTGCCGAGTCCCTGCGTGCCTTTCTGCCCTTGGCTGCACATGTGTTGCGCAGTCGCTCCTCCCAGTCCTGGTGACTAAGGCGTCGGGTAACTTGCTGAGTGTAGTCATTGGATCTGGTGACCCACTCTGCCAGTTGCGCTCGTACTGGCTCCGGTGCGCCTTCCGAAGCGGTAGTCACTTTGGCGGACTCCACGATGGGGATGGCAGCTAGTGCGCCATGCTCCTCCTTCTCACCCTCCTGACTCTTTGGCAGCTTGGTCGTGCTGACCTCCGCAACCGCGTACAACAGCTCCATAGCTCTGCGATCCATGGCGAGACCGAGTATCCCTGCCAACTCCTCGTCTTTCATGCCCCGAGCCATGCGCAACTCACTTGCGCTGTACCCCATGGCAATGGCCTTCTCGCCCAGGTTGACCTCTCTGGTCTCCCCTTTCTCCTCGACGTCCTCTTTTCTTACCACCGTACCTGCACGGGGTGCACGAAAGGCTCGGGAGTTCTGTGTCGCCAAGATGGTTGGCAGCACCCGCATGGGTTTCCCCACAACGTTGGCGGCGTAGTGGGGCTTCCTGTCCCCAGTGACTACCTTGCGCGGCTTCCAGCCTCGTTGCAGGATGTCACTCACGTATCTGTCTGGTGGCCTGTCCACCCCCTCCATCACCAGATTGAACTGATGGTTCTGAAACAGATTGCTCCAGTATGCTCGTAGGCGGTGCGCATATGATCCTGCGCGCGCTGCGTCAAAGGATACTGGCTGGCCCACCACGCTATTGATGATGGGGAACACCTCCTTTCTGATCTTCGAGTTCTCTCGGTGCGATAGCGGGGAGACGTTCTCCAGCACATACGCTGGCGGTCGCTGAGGCTGCAGCTGTTGCAGCGTCGAAAGGATTCGTACTGCCTGGTAGAACAGCCTGCTGTGCTTGCCCTCCAAACCAGCTAGCTTGCCGGCTGGTGACAGGTCCTGACATGGATATCCACACACCATGACCCATTGGTCTCCGCTCAATGCCCCTGCATGCACGAGGTCAATAAGACTGGTGTCCTCGATGTTGCTGGGCAGCTGCTCTAGGTGAACAGCCCCTGCGTGAAACAGGTCAGGATGGCGGCGACTGAGCGCCATGCACCTTGCCCTTGCTACCGTCTGGCTGGACGCGGAGGTGTCTTGGTAGAGGTACTTGTTGACCTTGACGCCGCAGCGCAAGAGCATCTCCAACCCAGCACACAGGCCCCCACAGGGCTCGTAGCAAACCACACCTTCTTCTCTGGCATCCTGAAAGAAGCTCTTGTCGATTACTCTCGTGTCGATCTTCTTGGGCACCTTCAGCTTGCCACCCTCCATGGTCTCGTCGCCGTAGACCGCTGGGGAGCCCCCAGAATGCATGCCTCTAACTGGTTGTACCTGGCTGAGGGTGTCCCAGGCGACTCGCGTCAACCTGCCAGAGCACCTGGCCACCTCTGGGTGGTCAGTATCAAACATGACACCCTTGTTGCACTCCAACTCCTCTTGGTAGTGCACATCAAACAGTCGATGGACCGCGCTGGTCCCCAACTGCTCCCTGACCATCTTCTCACAGTAGTTGGCCACTTGAGCCTCTGGGCTCGCTTCTGGGCCAAGTGGTGGCTCCCTGGTTACTTCTAGGCAGATGGTGTCTGCGAAGCAACGCATCTGCCTCTCGGCGTACCCCGCTTCCCGCGCGTAGTCCCCTTCTCGATCCAGGCGGGCACCAGTCTCGTCTGCTGTGCTGGGCAACGGGTACCTGGACGGCACATCCGCGTTCTCGTTCTTTGGCCCTGGTCGATATTGGACCGTGAACTCAAACTCTTGCAAACTGATGGCCCAACGCAAGTGTTGGCCCTGCAAATCCCCCTTCTCCATGAGGGTCGTGAGCGGTGAATGGTCTGTGACCAGCGTGAAGTGGACCCCATGCAGGTACTGGCGTAGAGTGCGGATTGCCCACACCACCGCCAGCATCTCACCCTGGAAGCTCGCGTACTGTCGCGTACGCCGAGCGACACGGGGCGTGTTGGAGGGAGCAGCGAGCAGCGCGCGCATGGCGCCCGGGTGTTCCGAGCCCACTTGTGGGTGAGGTACCGATGATCCAGGAGCACCGCGCCGCACACACCCGCCCCACCGACGGGCGCAGAGCGCGGCGCACACCCACGGGGGTGTCGCCGAGGCCGCAGGGGCCAGCGCTTTGGGCGTCCGCACCCTGCGATGGGGTTGCGGAGCCACACGCCGCCGAGGAGACTTGCTCTCTAGGCGTGTCGCCGCCGCGCCCTCCCCCGAGGCCGCCTCACATCACGCGCTGGAGCACGCCGTGATTTTTGAGGGGGGGAGTGAGAGCGCGCCGCCGCGCGTGGGACGCCACCGCGGGCGAGAGAGGCAGCTGCTCGTACGCAGAGAGCTGCCACTGGGGGGTGATGCGCCGCTGCACCCACACACGCCGAGCGACACGGGGCGTGTTGGAGGGAGCAGCGAGCAGCGCGCGCATGGCGCCCGGGTGTTCCGAGCCCACTTGTGGGGGAGGTACCGATGACCCGGGAGCACCGCGCCGCACACACCCGCCCACCGACGGGCGCAGAGCGCGGCGCACACCCACGGGGGTGTCGCCGAGGCCGCAGGGGCCAGCGCTTTGGGCGTCCGCACCCTGCGATGGGGTTGCGGAGCCACACGCCGCCGAGGAGACTTGCTCTCTAGGCGTGTCGCCGCCGCGCCCTCCCCCGAGGCCGCCTCACATCACGCGCTGGAGCACGCCGTGATTTTGAGGGGGGGAGTGAGAGCGCGCCGCCGCGCGTGGGACGCCACCGCGGGCGAGAGAGGCAGCTGCTCGTACGCAGAGAGCTGCCACTGGGGGTTGATGCGCCGCTGCACCCACACACGCCGAGCGACACGGGGCGTGTTGGAGGGAGCAGCGAGCAGCGCGCGCATGGCGCCCGGGTGTTCCGAGCCCACTTGTGGGTGAGGTACCGATGACCCAGGAGCACCGCGCCGCACACACCCGCCCCACCGACGGGCGCAGAGCGCGGCGCACACCCACGGGGGTGTCGCCGAGGCCGCAGGGGCCAGCGCTTTGGGCGTCCGCACCCTGCGATGGGGTTGCGGAGCCACACGCCGCCGAGGAGACTTGCTCTCTAGGCATGTCGCCGCCGCGCCCTGAACCGAAGTTTTGGGAAATCGGCGCTGAAGTTCTTCGACAATTGTGTTCAGCATAGGCAAGAGCGATTGTGTCAGGAGGAGGATGGTGCAACATGAAGCACGCGGAGCTTTTCGACCTATTAGTTGCAGCGGACGGTGGTTGCACTGTACGGCTCGCAGAGCTACACAATTGCTTGCAGGGCTAGTCATGATTATCAGCATGAGCGAATAAGGAGATTCGCACGATGTTGATTTAGGTGGCCGTTTTGGCGTTTGGATGAGTTTGTTTGTTTGCTGTGCGTTTGACGTTTCAATTGCGAGATGCGAATATAACCTTACAATAACGTTTCTTCTACCTCTATTTGTAAATGCATTTGTTGTTTGGTGATGCTAAAACTTCCAGTCGGTTTAATGTGCGACCCGCCGCTGTGATGAATATATGTTGTGACGAGATAACTCAGGCGCTTTTGAGAGCATGCAAAATCGCTAGACGATTGCTTTGGTTTTTATAATAATGAAACGTCGGGTTAAAAGATGAATACACGAAGTAACTATAAATTTGGCGAGTTAAAATAATTGTCGCCTCGGTTTGTACCTGGCATCTTCAAACTTCATTCTCAAACTTCATCATTTCCCCGCACGTTCAGCGTCTACTTGTCGCCCGCTTCATCGTGTGCCTCCGTAGATCCGCATCGGTGAACTGGTTCACAATATCCTCGGCCAATAACAATATTCCCACAATATTAAACATTGCTGGAAGGTGCTTGCTGCTTGGTGGTGACAACATTCCTTCACTTTGATTCCAAGTCTGGAGTACGAGAAGGCAGCTGATCACGATGCCGCACCATCCAATTGCGCACTCTACCAGGGATGCGATGGTGCATTGGCGCTCCGCTCCTTCCCATCGAGGCATGCAGGATACGATCCCGGAAGGTATCGCTGCGCTCTCACAATATATTTCTTGCATTGGCCGTTGCTCTACCGCGATCTCGAGAGCGCTTCAAGCATGCGGCATATGGAGCCAGCCGCATCCATACCTCCCACTGATTCGATGATCCATGGCGATTTTCAAGCTGTCTTAAGTCAGCCTTGTCTTCATAACGTGCCATCGATATGTTCAATGCAACTTTAGAGTATGGTTGCATTAGCGAGCTGATAACAAACATACGCATGTTGAATACTTCCTGATATATTCTACGTAGTGAAGATATATCTATATTTCAGTAAAACGTTCGGTAAACGATTTCGTTAAAAAATGGAATACGCAATTTTTTTTTTGTCTCTTCCTATTCGAGTTTCAACCACTCCTTCTAACAAACCCATGCACAGGAACGAGTCCCTCAAAAATGAAGGTACTCTTTCTAATTCACAGCATCCCCACACAGCATCACAACCACGCATACAACCGTTGTAGGACGGATTAAGACACGCTGTTTACACTATCTATTCGCCAAGGTCAACTCATAGCAGCCCTCATCGATTTCACTCACACTTCAATTCACCCTACAAGCCCCGCCTTAGTCTAACTACCACTTATTTCATTATTATTGTGCTTGCTATCGCTATCGCTATTTACCTAAGCCCGCCTGCCATATATATCGTCACCGCCACCATACAACCACATGCTCTTCCAAGCTTCAGAAAATTGTTAAGCGAAAAAAGCACCGCGTGTCTGGATGGTGGATGCATGTGGCACCAAGTCCGGTCAAACAATTATGCTTAATCCTACTTGGCGCCAAGGTGCCACTCGATGTCACGACATCTGGATATCTGCCTCACGTAGCCATGCGCCGGGTATTTGATGCGGCATACTGCAGATACACCGTCCACAATGCCAAGGAAGAGAACTTATTTGTTTGTGGGGAGAGCACCCGTCTTTTCAACCAGAATCTTTATGGTTTTGTGCAGCACACACGCGTTTACCTACTCGGCACCAGGGGATATTGCAAGTGGGCTTCCCCAATGTGGCTGCTTTGTGCAGCTCAAAAGACGGGCCCAATTCCGTCCATTGATGTCCACAATATTCACAGCCTGCGATCCCCAGTATTCGCCCATCGCCTGTGTGCTTGCCGGTTTGTTGCTGTACAGAAAGCATGGTGTTCTTGACAACGAGCCTAAGAATAATGGGTCGTGACGCCCAACCCAGCCTTCCGCTGAAAAGTCGTGTTCAAGAAATGACTCATCATTGAGCCGCAATAGCTATTATCTCCCCGGATAAGCGATGGTGATCTGCAACGGTGAGCATCTCTGCCTGCCCTCACGTGGCAAGCTGATCATGTATAAACAAGCGAGTCTCCCCGCCTCAGGTGGGACAATCATAATGACCTGCGAGCCTATCTCCCCCTCACGTGGGATACTCAAAGTCTCGCAAAGGCATTTCTTCCTCTAGAGTGGCGAACTGACCACGTGCAAGAAAACACATCCCTCTCCGCCTCACGCGGATAAATTAGTGGATGATTGGCATGAGTGAGCGTCTTCCGCCCTCATGGACAATGGTGATCTACACAGACAAGTACCTCTCTCCTTCACCTCAGAATTCCGCGGTTTGCACCCGATGCACTTTCCCTTGCGTGGGACTCGGATGATCCGCAATGGCAACCTTCTCTGCCCTCATCTTGGACAATACTTGCTTCTCATGGAACACCGTGGACATCGACACAAAAGGCCGTGCATTCACAGCAAACACCAAAATCTGCGGGGACTGTACACGCAGTAGCACGGATGTAACATGTTTCAACCGACGACGCATGCTGCCTGCGCATGAGTAGAGGGGGCGAGGGTTCATTTGACGGGGGCATACGGTGCAGGTGAGCGCACAAGCAAAGCACGGTGGGTCCTATCTGCTACTTTGCCGCAGCTTTGCACAGCTATCCCCACCTGAGTGATGAATGGTGTTGGAAAATAAACGTAGTGCGTGTTGCACAGTCCCGTGGTAATCCCGCTGAGCCCAGCAAAAGCCCCATGCACTGATCCTTGTGCCACCACCTGCAAAACCTCCCCCGAGAAATGCAGCACAGTAAGCCACCACCCGCGGTGATGCGGCTTGATCTGAGGGGGAGCGCATCCACACCTCCCGCGGTGAAGCGGCTTGATCTGAGGGGGAGCGCATCCACACCTCCCGCGGTGAAGCGGCTTGATCTGAGGGGGAGCGCATCCACACCT